>JABBCR010000347.1:0-41566 GCA_014849445.1 Cercopithecus mona
CGCAAATTCCACAAGAACAGTCTTAGCGAAAGGCTTCTTGAGAGGAAAGCTGTAACTCTGTGAGATGAATTAACAGAACACAAAGCAGTTTCTCAGAAAGCTTCTTTCCAGTTTTTAACGGAAGATGTTTCCTTTTTCACCATAGCCCTCTATGGGCTTCCAAATATCACTTTGTAAATTCCACAAGAACAGTCTTAGCGAAAGGCTTCTTGAGGGGAAAGCTGTAACTCTTTGAGATGAATTAACAGAACACAAAGCAGTTTCTCAGAAAGCTTCTTTCCAGTTTTTAACGGAAGATATTTCCTTTTTCACCATAGCCCTCTATGGGCTTCCAAATATCACCTTGCAAATTCCACAAGAACAGTCTTAGCGATTCGCTTCTAGAGGGAAAAGCTGTAACTCTGTGAGATGAATTAACAGAACAAAAAGCAGTTTCTCAGAAATCTTCTTTCCAGTTTTTAACGGAAGATATTTCCTTTTTCACCATAGCCCTCTATGGGCTTCCAAATATCACTTTGCAGATTCCACAAGAACAGTCTTAGCGAAAGGCTTCTTGAGGGGAAAGCTGTAACTCTGTGAGATGAATTAACAGAACACAAAGCAGTTTCTCAGAAAACTTCTTTCCAGTTTTTAACTGAAGATATTTCCTTTTTCACCATAGCCCTCTATGGGCTTCCAAATATCACTTTGCAAATTCCACAAGAACAGTCTTAGTGAAAGGCTTCTTGAGGGGAAAGCTGTAACTCTGTGAGATGAATTAACAGAACACAAAGCAGTTTCTCAGAAAGCTTCTTTCCAGTTTTGAACGGAAGATATTTCCTTTTTCACCATAGCCCTCTATGAGCTTCCAAATATCACTTTGCAAATTCCACAAGAACAGTCTTAGCGAAAGGCTTCTTGAAGGGAAAGCTGTAACTCTGTGAGATGAATTAACAGAACACAAAGCAGTTTCTCAGAAAGCTTCTTTCCAGTTTTTAACTGAAGATATTTCCTTTTTCACCATAGCACTCTATGGGCTTCCAAATATCACTTTGCAAATTCCACAAGAACAGTCTTAGCGAAAGGCTTCTTGACAGGAAATCTGCAACTCTGAGATGAATTAACAGAACACGAAGCAGTTTCTCAGAAATCTTCTTTCCAGTTTTTAACGGAAGATATTTCCTTTTTCACCATAGCCCTCTATGGGCTTCCAAATATCACTTTGCAAATTCCACAAGAACAGTCTTAGCGAAAGGCTTCTTGAGGGGAAAGCTGTAACTCTGTGAGATGAATTAAGAGAACACAAAGCAGTTTCTCAGA
Organism: Cercopithecus mona; assembly: GCA_014849445.1. NCBI lineage: Eukaryota > Metazoa > Chordata > Mammalia > Primates > Cercopithecidae > Cercopithecus > Cercopithecus mona. The sequence continues at coordinate 1,300 of JABBCR010000347.1, forward strand.
AAACTTCTTTCCAGTTTTTAACTGAAGATATTTCCTTTTTCACCATAGCCCTCTATGGGCTTCCAAATATCACTTTGCAGATTCCACAAGAACAGTCTTAGCGAAAGGCTTCTTGAGGGGAAAGCTGTAACTCTGTGAGATGAATTAAGAGAACACAAAGCAGTTTCTCAGAAAGCTTCTTTCCAGTTTTTAATGGAAGATGTTTCCTTTTTCACCATAGCCCTCTATGGGCTTCCAAATATCACTTTGCAAATTCCACAAGAACAGTCTTAGCGAAAGGATTCTTGAGGGGAAAGCTGTAACTCTGTGAGATGAATTAACAGAACACAAAGCAGTTTCTCAGAAAGCTTCTTTCCAGTTTTTAACGGAAGATATTTCCTTTTTCACCATAGCCCACTATGGGCTTCCAAATATCACTTTGCAAATTCCACAAGAACAGTCTTAGCGAAAGGCTTCTTGAGGGGAAAGCTGTAACTCTGTGAGATGAATTAAGAGAACACAAAGCAGTTTCTCAGAAAACTTCTTTCCAGTTTTTAACGGAAGATATTTCCTTTTTCACCATAGCCCACTATGGGCTTCCAAATATCACTTTGCAAATTCCACAAGAACAGTCTTAGCGAAAGGCTTCTTGAGGGGAAAGCTGTAACACTGTGAGATGAATTAACAGAACACAAAGCAGTTTCTCAGAAAACTTCTTTCCAGTTTTTAACGGAAGATGTTTCCTTTTTCACCATAGCCCTCTATGGGCTTCCAAATATCACTTTGCAAATTCCACAAGAACAGTCTTAGCGAAAGGCTTCTTGAGGGGAAAGCTGTAACTCTGTGAGATGAATTAACAGAACACAAAGCAGTTTCTCAGAAAGCTTCTTTCCAGTTTTTAACTGAAGATATTTCCTTTTTCACCATAGCCCTCTATGGGCTTCCAAATATCACTTTACAAATTCCACAAGAACAGCCTTAGCGAAAGGCTTCTTGAAGGGAAAGCTGTAACTCTGTGAGATGAATTAACAGAACACAAAGTAGTTTCTCAGAAAGCTTCTTTCCAGTTTTTAACGGAAGATGTTTCCTTTTTCACCATAGCCCTCTATGGGCTTCCAAATATCACTTTGCAAATTCCACAAGAACAGTCTTAGCGAAAGGCTTCTTGAGGGGAAAGCTGTAACACTGTGAGATGAATTAACAGAACACAAAGCAGTTTCTCAGAAAGCTTCTTTCCAGTTTTTAACTGAAGATATTTCCTTTTTCACCATAGCCCTCTAAGGGCTTCCAAATATCACTTTGCCAATTCCACAAGAACAGCCTTAGCGAAAGGCTTCTTGAAGGGAAAGATGTAACTCTGTGAGATGAATTAACAGAACACAGAGCAGTTTCTCAGAAAACTTCTTTCCAGTTTTGAACGGAAGATATTTCCTTTTTCACCATAGCCCTCTATGGGCTTCCAAATATCCCTTTGCCAATTCCACAAGAACAGCCTTAGCGAAAGGCTTCTTGAAGGGAAAGATGTAACTCTGTGAGATGAATTAACAGAACACAGAGCAGTTTCTCAGAAACCTTCTTTCCAGTTTTGAACGGAAGATATTTCCTTTTTCACCATAGCCCTCTATGGGCTTCCAAATATCCCTTTGCCAATTCCACAAGAACAGCCTTAGCGAAAGGCTTCTTGAAGGGAAAGATGTAACTCTGTGAGATGAATTAACAGAACACAGAGCAGTTTCTCAGAAAGCTTCTTTCCAGTTTTTAACGGAAGATATTTCCTTTTTCACCATAGCCCTCTATGGGCTTCCAAATATCTCTTTGCAAATTCCACAAGAACAGTCTTAGCGAAAGGCTTCTTGAAGGGAAAGCTGTAACTCTGTGAGATGAATTAACAGAACACAAAGCAGTTTCTCAGAAAACTTCTTTCCAGTTTTTAACTGAAGATATTTCCTTTTTCACCATAGCCCTCTATGGGCTTCCAAATATCACTTTGCAAATTCCACAAGAACAGTCTTAGCGAAAGGCTTCTTGAGAGGAAAGCTGTAACTCTGTGAGATGAATTAACAGAACACAAAGCAGTTTCTCAGAAAGCTTCTTTCCAGTTTTTAACTGAAGATATTTCCTTTTTCACCATAGCCCTCTATGGGTTTCCAAATATCACTTTGCAAATTCCACAAGAACAGTCTTAGCGAAAGGCTTCTTGAGAGGAAAGCTGTAACTCTGTGAGATGAATTAACAGAACACAAAGCAGTTTCTCAGAAAGCTTCTTTCCAGTTTTTAACGGAAGATATTTCCTTTTTCACCATAGCCCTCTATGGGCTTCCAAATATCTCTTTGCAAATTCCACAAGAACAGTCTTAGCGAAAGGCTTCTTGAGAGGAAAGCTGTAACTCTGTGAGATGAATTAACAGAACACAAAGCAGTTTCTCAGAAAGCTTCTTTCCAGTTTTTAACTGAAGATATTTCCTTTTCACCATAGCCCTCTATGGGCTTCCAAATATCACTTTGCAAATTCCACAAGAACAGTCTTAGCGAAAGGCTTCTTGAGAGGAAAGCTGTAACTCTGTGAGATGAATTAACAGAACACAAAGCAGTTTCTCAGAAAGCTTCTTTCCAGTTTTTAACGGAAGATATTTCCTTTTTCACCATAGCCCTCTATGGGCTTCCAAATATCTCTTTGCAAATTCCACAAGAACAGTCTTAGCGAAAGGCTTCTTGAGGGGAAAGCTGTAACTCTGTGAGATGAATTAACAGAACACAAAGCAGTTTCTCAGAAAGCTTCTTTCCAGTTTTTAACTGAAGATATTTCCCTTTTCACCATAGCCCTCTATGGGCTTCCAAATATCACTTTGCCAATTCCACAAGAACAGTCTTAGCGAAAGGCTTCTTGAAGGGAAAGCTGTAACTCTGTGAGATGAATTAACAGAACACAAAGCAGTTTCTCAGAAAACTTCTTTCCAGTTTTTAACGGAAGATATTTCCTTTTTCACCATAGCCCTCTATGGGCTTCCAAATATCACTTTGCAAATTCCACAAGAACAGTCTTAGCGAAAGGTTTCTTGAGGGGAAAGCTGTAACTCTGTGAGATGAATTAACAGAACACAAAGCAGTTTCTCAGAAAGCTTCTTTCCAGTTTTTAACTGAAGATATTTCCTTTTTCACCATAGCCCTCTATGGGCTTCCAAATATCACTTTGCCAATTCCACAAGAACAGCCTTAGCGAAAGGCTTCTTGAAGGGAAAGATGTAACTCTGTGAGATGAATTAACAGAACACAAAGCAGTTTCTCAGAAAGCTTCTTTCCAGTTTTTAACGGAATATATTTCCTTTTTCACCATAGCCCTCTATGGGCTTCCAAATATCACTTTGCAAATTCCACAAGAACAGCCTTAGCGAAAGGCTTCTTGAGGGGAAAGCTGTAACTCTGTGAGATGAATTAACAGAACACAAAGCAGTTTCTCAGAAAACTTCTTTCCAGTTTTTAACGGAAGATATTTCCTTTTTCACCATAGCCCTCTATGGGCTTCCAAATATCACTTTGCAAATTCCACAAGAACAGTCTTAGCGAAAGGCTTCTTGAGGGGAAAGCTGTAACTCTGTGAGATGAATTAACAGAACAGAAAGCAGTTTCTCAGAAAGCTTCTTTCCAGTTTTTAACTGAAGATATTTCCTTTTTCACCATAGCCCTCTATGGGCTTCCAAATATCACTTTGCAAATTCCACAAGAACAGTCTTAGCGAAAGGCTTCTTGAGGGGAAAGCTGTACCTCTGTGAGATGAATTAACAGAACACAAAGCAGTTTCTCAGAAAACTTCTTTCCAGTTTTTAACTGAAGATATTTCCTTTTTCACCATAGCCCTGTAAGGGCTTCCAAATATCACTTTGCAAATTCCACAAGAACAGTCTTAGCGAAAGGCTTCTGGAGGGGAAGCTGTAACCCTGTGAGATGAATTAACAGAACACAAAGCAGTTTCTCAGAAAGCTTCTTTCCAGTTTTTAACGGAAGATATTTCCTTTTTCACCATAGCCCTCTATGGGCTTCCAAATATCACTTTGCAAATTCCACAAGAACAGTCTTAGCGAAAGGCTTCTTGAGAGGAAAGCTGTAACTCTGTGAGATGAATTAACAGAACACAAAGCAGTTTCTCAGAAAGCTTCTTTCCAGTTTTTACTGAAGATATTTCCTTTTTCACCATAGCCCTCTATGGGCTTCCAAATATCACTTTGCAAATTCCACAAGAACAGTCTTAGCGAAAGGCTTCTTGAGGGAAAAGCTGTAACTCTGTGAGATGAATTAACAGAACACAAAGCAGTTTCTCAGAAAGCTTCTTTCCAGTTTTTAACTGAAGATATTTCCTTTTTCACCATAGCCCTCTATGAGCTTCCAAATATCACTTTGCAAATTCCACAAGAACAGTCTTAGTGAAAGGCTTCTTGAGGGGAAAGCTGTAACTCTGTGAGATGAATTAACAGAACACAAAGCAGTTTCTCAGAAAGCTTCTTTCCAGTTTTTAACAGAAGATATTTCCTTTTTCACCATAGCCCTCTATGGGCTTCCAAATATCACTTTGCAAATTACACAAGAACAGCCTTAGCGAAAGGCTTCTTGAGGGAAAGCTGTCACTCTGTGAGATGAATTAACAGAACACAGAGCAGTTTCTCAGAAAGCTTCTTTCCAGTTTTGAACGGAAGATATTTCCTTTTTCACCATAGCCCTCTATGGGCTTCCAAATATCCCTTTGCCAATTCCGCAAGAACAGCCTTAGCGAAAGGCTTCTTGAAGGGAAAGATGTAACTCTGTGAGATGAATTAACAGAACACAGAGCAGTTTCTCAGAAAGCTTCTTTCCAGTTTTGAACGGAAGATATTTCCTTTTTCACCATAGCCCTCTAAGGGCTTCCAAATATCCCTTTGCCAATTCCACAAGAACAGCCTTAGTGAAAGGCTTCTTGAAGGGAAAGATGTAACTCTGTGAGATGAATTAACAGAACACAAAGCAGTTTCTCAGAAAACTTCTTTCCAGTTTTTAACGGAAGATATTTCCTTTTTCACCATAGCCCTCTATGGGCTTCCAAATATCACTTTGCAAATTCCACAAGAACAGTCTTAGTGAAAGGCTTCTTGAGGGGAAAGCTGTAACTCTGTGAGATGAATTAACAGAACACAAAGCAGTTTCTCAGAAAACTTCTTTCCAGTTTTTAACTGAAGATATTTCCTTTTTCACCATAGCCCTCTATGGGCTTCCAAATATCACTTTGCAAATTCCACAAGAACAGTCTTAGCGAAAGGCTTCTTGAGGGGAAAGCTGTAACTCTGTGAGATGAATTAACAGAACACAAAGCAGTTTCTCAGAAAACTTCTTTCCAGTTTTTAACGGAAGATATTTCCTTTTTCACCATAGCCCTCTATGGGCTTCCAAATATCACTTTGCCAATTCCACAAGAACAGCCTTAGCGAAAGGCTTCTTGAAGGGAAAGATGTAACTCTGTGAGATGAATTAACAGAACACAAAGCAGTTTCTCAGAAAACTTCTTTCCAGTTTTTAACGGAAGATATTTCCTTTTTCACCATAGCCCTCTATGGGCTTCCAAATATCACTTTGCCAATTCCACAAGAACAGCCTTAGCGAAAGGCTTCTTGAAGGGAAAGATGTAACTCTGTGAGATGAATTAACAGAACACAGAGCAGTTTCTCAGAAAGCTTCTTTCCAGTTTTGAACGGAAGATATTTCCTTTTTCACCATAGCCCTCTATGGGCTTCGAAATATCACTTTGCCAATTCCACAAGAACAGCCTTAGCGAAAGGCTTCTTGAAGGGAAAGATGTAACTCTGTGAGATGAATTAACAGAACACAGAGCAGTTTCTCAAAAAGCTTCTTTCCAGTTTTGAACGGAAGATATTTCCTTTTTCACCATAGCCCTCTATGGGCTTCTAAATATCACTTTTCAAATTCCACAAGAACAGTCTTAGCGAAAGGCTTCTTGAGGGCAAAGCTGTAACTCTGTGAGATGAATTAACAGAACACAGAGCAGTTTCTCAGAAAGTCTCTTTCCAGTATTTAACGGAAGATATTTCCTTTCTCACCATAGCCCTCTATGCGCTTCCAAATATCCCTTTGCCAATTCCACAAGAACAGCCTTAGCGAAAGGCTTCTTGAAGGGAAAGATGTAACTCTGTGAGATGAATTAACAGAACACGGAGCAGTTTCTCAGAAAGCTTCTTTCCAGTTTTGAACGGAAGATATTTCCTTTTTCACCATAGCCCTCTACGGGCTTCCAAATATCCCTTTGCCAATTCCACAAGAACAGCCTTAGCGAAAGGCTTCTTGAAGGGAAAGATGTAACTCTGTGAGATGAATTAACAGAACACAGAGCAGTTTCTCTGAAAGCTTCTTTCCAGTTTTGAACGGAAGATATTTCCTTTTTCACCATAGCCCTCTATGGGCTTCCAAATATCACTTTGCCAATTCCACAAGAACAGCCTTAGCGAAAGGCTTCTTGAAGGGAAAGATGTAACTCTGTGAGATGAATTAACAGAACACAGAGCAGTTTCTCAGAAAGCTTCTTTCCAGTTTTTAACGGAAGATATTTCCTTTTTCACCGTAGTCCTCTAAGGGCTTCCAAATATCACTTTGCAAATTCCACAAGAACAGTCTTAGTGAAAGGCTTCTTGACGGGGAAGCTGTAACTCTTTGAGATGAATTAACGGAACACAAAGCAGTCTCTCAGAAAGCTTCTTTCCAGTATTTAACTGAAGATATTTCCTTTTTCAACGTAGCCCTCTATGGGCTTCCAAATATCCCTTTGCCAATTCCACAAGAACAGCCTTAGCGAAAGGCTTCTTGAAGGGAAAGATGTAACTCTGTGAGATGAATTAACAGAACACAGAGCAGTTTCTCAGAAAGCTTCTTTCCAGTTTTTAACGGAAGATATTTCCTTTTTCACCATAGCCCTCTATGGGCTTCCAAATATCCCTTTGCCAATTCCACAAGAACAGCCTTAGCGAAAGGCTTCTTGAAGGGAAAGATGTAACTCTGTGAGATGAATTAACAGAATACAGAGCAGTTTCTCAGAAAGCTTCTTTCCAGTTTTGAACGGAAGATATTTCCTTTTTCACCATAGCCCTCTATGGGCTTCCAAATATCACTTTGCCAATTCCACAAGAACAGCCTTAGCGAAAGGCTTCTTGAAGGAAAAGATGTAACTCTGTGAGATGAATTAACAGAACACAGAGCAGTTTCTCAGAAAGCTTCTTTCCAGTTTTTAACGGAAGATATTTCCTTTTTCACCATAGCCCTCTATGGGCTTCCAAATATCACTTTTCCAATTCCACAAGAACAGCCTTAGCGAAAGGCTTCTTGAAGGGAAAGATGTAACTCTGTGAGATGAATTAACAGAACACAGAGCAGTTTCTCAGAAAGCTTCTTTCCAGTTTTCAACGGAAGATATTTCCTTTTTCACCATAGCCCTCTATGGGCTTCCAAATATCACTTTGCAAATTCCACAAGAACAGTCTTAGTGAAAGGCTTCTTGAGGGGAAAGCTGTAACTCTGTGAGATGAATTAACAGAACACAAAGCAGTTTCTCAGAAAGCTTCTTTCCAGTTTTTAACGGAAGATATTTCCTTTTTCACCATAGCCCTCTAAGGGCTTCCAAATATCACTTTGCAAATTCCACAAGAACAGTCTTAGCGAAAGGCTTCTTGAGGAGAAAGCTGTAACTCTGTGAGATGAATTAACAGAACACAAAGCAGTTTCTCAGAAAGCTTCTTTCCAGTTTTTAACGGAAGATATTTCCTTTTTCACCATAGCCCTCTATGGGCTTCCAAATATCACTTTGAAAATTCCACAAGAACAGTCTTAGCAAAAGGCTTCTTGAGGGGAAAGCTGTAACTCTGTGAGATGAATTAACAGAACACAAAGCAGTTTCTCAGAAAGCTTCTTTCCAGTTTTTAACGGAAGATATTTCCTTTTTCACCGTAGCCCTCTATGGGCTTCCGAATATCACTTTGCAAATTCCACAAGAACAGCCTTAGCGAAAGGCTTCTTGAAGGGAAAGATGTAACTCTGTGAGATGAATTAACAGAACACAGAGCAGTTTCTCAGAAAGCTTCTTTCCAGTTTTGAACGGAAGATATTTCCTTGTTCACCATCGCCCTCTATGGGCTTCCAAATATCCCTTTGCCAATTCCACAAGAACAGCCTTAGCGAAAGGCTTCTTGAAGGGAAAGATGTAACTCTGTGAGATGAATTAACAGAACACAGAGCAGTTTCTCAGAAAGCTTCTTTCCAGTTTTTAACGGAAGATATTTCCTTTTTCACCATAGCCCTCTATGGGCTTCCAAATATCACTTTGAAAATTCCACAAGAACAGCCTTAGCAAAAGGCTTCTTGAAGGGAAAGCTGTAACTCTGTGAGATGAATTAACAGAACACAAAGCAGTTTCTCAGAAAGTTTCCTTCCAGTTTTTAACGGAAGATATTTCCTTTTTCACCGTAGCCCTCTTTGGGCTTCCAAATATCACTTTGCCAATTCCACAAGAACAGCCTTAGCGAAAGGCTTCTTGAAGGGAAAGATGTAACTCTGTGAGATGAATTAACAGAACACAGAGCAGTTTCTCAGAAAGCTTCTTTCCAGTTTTGAACGGAAGATATTTCCTTTTTCACCATAGCCCTCTATGGGCTTCCAAATTTCCCTTTGCCAATTCCACAAGAACAGCCTTAGCGAAAGGCTTCTTGAAGGGAAAGATGTAACTCTGTGAGATGAATTAACAGAACACAGAGTAGTTTCTCAGAAAGCTTCTTTCCAGTTTTGAACGGAAGATATTTCCTTTTTCACCATAGCCCTCTATGGGCTTCCAAATATCCCTTTGCCAATTCCACAAGAACAGCCTTAGCGAAAGGCTTCTTGAACGGAAAGATGTAACTCTGTGAGATGAATTAACAGAACACAGAGCAGTTTCTCAGAAAGCTTCTTTTCAGTTTTGAACGGAAGATATTTCCTTTTTCACCATAGCCCTCTATGGGCTTCCAAATATCCCTTTGCCAATTCCACAAGAACAGCCTTAGCGAAAGGCTTCTTGAAGGGAAAGATGTAACTCTGTGAGATGAATTAAGAGAACACAGAGCAGTTTCTCAGAAAGCTTCTTTCCAGTTTTGAACGGAAGATATTTCCTTTTTCACCATAGCCCTCTATGGGCTTCCAAATATCACTTTTCAAATTCCACAAGAACAGTCTTAGCGAAAGGCTTCTTGAGGGGAAAGCTGTAACTCTGTGAGATGAATTAACAGAACACAAAGCAGTTTCTCAGAAAGCTTCTTTCCAGTTTTTAACGAAAGATATTTCCTTTTTCACCATAGCCCTCTATGGGCTTCCAAATATCACTTTGCAAATTCCACAAGAACAGTCTTAGCGAAAGGCTTCTTGAAGGGAAAGATGTAACTCTGTGAGATGAATTAACAGAACACAAAGCAGTTTCTCAGAAAGCTTCTTTCCAGTTTTTAACGGAAGATATTTCCTTTTTCACCATAGCCCTCTATGGGCTTCTAAATATCACTTTGCAAATTCCACAAGAACAGTCTTAGCGAAAGGCTTCTTGAGGGGAAAGCTGTAACTCTGTGAAATGAATTAACAGAACACAAAGCAGTTTCTCAGAAAGCTTCTTTCCAGTTTTTAACTGAAGATATTTCCTTTTTCACCATAGCCCTCTATGGGCTTCCAAATATCACTTGCAAATTCCACAAGAACAGTCTTAGCGAAAGGCTTCTTGAACGGAAAGCTGTATGTCTGAGAGATGAATTAACAGAACACAAACCAGCTCCTCAGAAAGCTTCCTTCCAGTATTTAACGGAAGATATTTCCTTTTTCACCATAGCCCTCTATGGGCTTCCAAATATCACTTTGCAAATTCCACAAGAACAGTCTTAGCGAAAGGCTTCTTGAGGGGAAAGCTGTAACTCTGTGAAATGAATTAACAGAACACAAAGCAGTTTCTCAGAAAGATTCTTTCCAGTTTTTAACGGAAGATATTTCCTTTTTCACCATAGCCCTCTATGGGCTTCCAAATATCACTTTGCAAATTCCACAAGAACAGTCTTAGCGAAAGGCTTCTTGAGAGGAAAGCTGTAACTCTGTGAGATGAATTAACAGAACACAAAGCAGTTTCTCAGAAAGCTTCTTTCCAGTTTTTAACGGAAGATATTTCCTTTTTCACCATAGCCCTCTATGGGCTTCCAAATATCACTTTGCAAATTCCACAAGAACAGTCTTAGCGAAAGGCTTCTTGAGAGGAAAGCTGTAACTCTGTGAGATGAATTAACAGAACACAAAGCAGTTTCTCAGAAAGCTTCTTTCCAGTTTTTAACGAAAGATATTTCCTTTTTCACCATAGCCCTCTATGGGCTTCCAAATATCACTTTGCAAATTCCACAAGAACAGTCTTAGCGAAAGGCTTCTTGAGGGGATAGCTGTAAATCTGTGAGATGAATTAAGCGAACACAAAGCAGTTTCTCAGAAAGCTTCTTTCCAGTTTTTAACGGAAGATATTTCCTTTTTCACCATAGCCCTCTAGGGGCTTACAAATGTCACTTTGCAAATTCTACAAAAACAGTCGTAGCGAAAGGCTTCTTGAGGAGAAAGCTGTAACTCTGTGAGATGAATTAACAGAACACAGAGCAGTTTCTCAGAAAGCTTCTTTCCAGTTTTGAACGGAAGATATTTCCTTATTCACCATAGCCCTCTATGGGCTTCCAAATATCACTTTGCAAATTCCACAAGAACAGTCTTAGCGAAAGGTTTCTTGAGGGGAAAGCTGTAACTCTGTGAGATGAATTAACAGAACACAGCGCTGTTTCTCAAAAAGCTTCTTTCCAGTTTTTAACTGTAAATATTTACTTTTTCACCGTAGCCCTCCAACGGCTTCCAAATATCACTTTGCCAATTCCACAAGAATAGTCTTAGCGAAAGGCTTCTTGAGGGAAAAGCTGTAACTCTGTGAGACGAATTAACAGAACACAAAGCTGTTTCTCAGAAAGCTTCTTTCCAGTTTTTAACGGAAGAGATTTCTTTTTTTACCGTAGCCCTTTAGGGGCTTCGAAATATCACTTTGCAAATCCCACGAGAACAGTCTTAGCGAAAGGCTTCTTGAGGGAAAAGTTGTAACTCTGTGAGATGAATTAAGAGAACACAAAGCTGTTTCTCAAAAAGCTTCTTTCCAGTTTTTAACTGTAGATATTTCCTTTTTCACCGTTGCCCTCTACGGGTTTTCAAATATCACTTTGCAAATTCCACAAGGAGAGTCTTAGCGAAAGGATTCTTGAAGGGAAAGATGTAACTCTGTGAGATGAATTAACAGAACACAAAGCAGTTTCTCAGAAAGCTTCTTTCCAGTTTTAAACTGAAGATATTTCCTTTTTCACCATAGCCCTGTATGGGCTTCCAAATATCACTTTGCAAATTCCACAAGAACAGTCTTAGCGAAAGGCTTCTGGAGGGGAAGCTGTAACACTGTGAGATGAATTAACAGAACCCAAAGCGGTTTCTGAGAAAGCTTCTTTTCAGTTTTTATCTTAGAATATTTCCTTTTTCACCATAGCCCTCTATGGGCTTCCAAAGATCACTTTGCAAATTCCACAAGAACAGTCTTAGTGAAAGGCTTCTTGAGCCAAAATCTGTAACTCTGTGAAATGAATTAACAGAACACAGAGCAGTTTCTCAGAAAGCTTCTTTCCAGTTTTGAACGGAAGATATTTCCTTTCTCACCATAGCCCTCTATGGGCTTCCAAAGATCACTTTGCAAATTCCACAAGAACAGTCTTAGTGAAAGGCTTCTTGAGGGGAAAGCTGTAACTCTGTGAAATGAATTAACAGAACACAAAGCAGTTTCTCAGAAGCTTCTTTCCAGTTTTTAACTGAAGATATTTCCTTTTTCACCATATCCCTCTATGGGCTTCCAAATATCACTTTGCAAATTTCACAAGAACACTCTTAATTAATGTCCTCTTGTGGGGAAAACTGTAACTCTGTGAGTTGAATTAAGGGAACAAAAAGCAGATTCTCAGAAAGCTTCTTTTCAGTTTTTAACTGAAGATATTTCCTTTTTCACCATAGCCCTCTATGGGCTTCCAAATATCACTTTGCCAATTCCACAAGAACAGCCTTAGCGAAAGGCTTCTTGAAGGGAAAGCTGTAACTCTGTGAGATGAATTAACAGAACACAAAGCAGTTTCTCAGAAAGCTTCTTTCCAGTTTTTAACGGAAGATATTTCCTTTTTCACCATAGCCCTCTATGGGCTTCCAAATATCACTTTTCAAATTCCACAAGAACAGTCTTAGCGAAAGGCTTCTTGAGGGGAAAGCTGTAACTCTGTGAGATGAATTAACAGAACACAAAGCAGTTTCTCAGAAAGCTTCTTTCCAGTTTTTAACTGAAGATATTTCCTTTTTCACCATAGCCCTCTATCGGCTTCCAAATATCAATTTGGAAATTGCACAGGAACAGTCTTAGCGAAAGGCTTCTTGAGGGGAAAGCTGTAACTATGTGAGATGAATTAACAGAACACAAAGCAGTTTCTCAGAAAGCTTCTTTCCAGTTTTTAACGGAAGATATTTCCTTTTTCACCATAGCCCTCTATGGGCTTCCAAATATCACTTTGCAAATTCCACAAGAACAGTCTTAGCAAAAGGCTTCTTGAAGGGAAAGCTGTAACTCTGTGAGATGAATTAACAGAACACAAAGCAGTTTCTCAGAAAGCTTCTTTCCAGTTTTTAACGGAAGATATTTCCTTTTTCACCATAGCCCTCTATGGGCTTCCAAATATCACATTGCAAATTCCACAAGAAGAGACTAAGCGAAAGGCTTCTTGAAGGGAAAGCTGTAACTCCGTGAGATGAATTAACAGAACACAGAGCAGTCTCTCAGAAAGCTTCTTTCCAGTTTTTAACGGAAGATATTTCCTTTTTCACCATAGACCTCTATGGGCTTCCAAATATCACTTTGCCAATTCCACAAGAACAGTCTTAGCAAAAGGCTTCTTGAAGGGAAAGCTGTAACTCTGTGAGATGAATTAACAGAACACAAAGCAGTTTCTCAGAAAGCTTCTTTCCAGTTTTTAACAGAAGATATTTCCTTTTTCACCATAGCCCTCTATGGGCTTCCAAATATCACTTTGCCAATTCCACAAGAACAGCCTTAGCGAAAGGCTTCTTGAAGGGAAAGATGTAACTCTGTGAGATGAATTAACAGAACACAGAGCAGTTTCTCAGAAAGCTTCTTTCCAGTTTTGAACGGAAGATATTACCTTTTTCACCATAGCCCTCTATGGGCTTCCAAATATCCCTTTGCCAATTCCACAAGAACAGCCTTAGCGAAAGGCTTCTTGAAGGGAAAGATGTAACTCTGTGAGATGAATTAAGAGAACACATAGCAGTTTCTCAGAAAGCTTCTTTCCAGTTTTGAACAGAAGATATTTCCTTTTTCACCGTAGCACTCTATGGGCTTCCAAATATCACTTTGCCAATTCCACAAGAACAGCCTTAGCGAAAGGCTTCTTGAAGGGAAAGATGTAACTCTGTGAGATGAATTAACAGAACACAGAGCAGTTTCTCAGAAAGCTTCTTTCCAGTTTTGAACGGAAGATATTTCCTTTTTCACCATAGCCCTCTATGGGCTTCCAAATATCCCTTTGCCAATAACACAAGAACAGCCTTAGCGAAAGGCTTCTTGAAGGGAAAGATGTAACTCTGTGAAATGAATTAACAGAACACAGAGCAGTTTCTCAGAAAGCTTCTTTCCAGTTTTGAACGGAAGATATTTCCTTTTTCACCATAGCCCTCTATGGGCTTCCAAATATCCCTTTGCCAATTCCACAAGAACAGCCTTAGCGAAAGGCTTCTTGAGGGAAAGATGTAACTCTGTGAGATGAATTAACAGAACACAGAGCAGTTTCTCAGAAAGCTTCTTTCCAGTTTTGAACGGAAGATATTTCCTTGTTCACCATAGCCCTCTATGGGCTTCCAAATATCCCTTTGCCAATTCCACAAGAACAGCCTTAGCGAAAGGCTTCTTGAAGGGAAAGATGTAACTCTGTGAGATGAATTAGCAGAACACAGAGCAGTTTCTCAGAAAGCTTCTTTCCAGTTTTGAACGGAAGATATTTCCTTTTTCACCATAGAACTCTAAGGGCTTCCAAATATCCCTTTGCCAATTCCACAAGAACAGCCTTAGCGAAAGGCTTCTTGAAGGGAAAGATGTAACTCTGTGAGGTGAATTAACAGAACACAGAGCAGTTTCTCAGAAAGCTTCTTTCCAGTTTTGAACGGAAGATATTTCCTTTTTCACCATAGCCCTCTATGGGCTTCCACAGATCCCTTTGCCAATTCCACAAGAACAGCCTTAGCGAAAGGCTTCTTGAAGGGAAAGATGTAACTCTGTGAGATGAATTAACAGAACACAGAGCAGTTTCTCAGAAAGCTTCTTTCCAGTTTTGAACGGAAGATATTTCCTTTTTCACCATAGCCCTCTATGGGCTTCCACAGATCCCTTTGCCAATTCCACAAGAACAGCCTTAGCGAAAGGCTTCTTGAAGGGAAAGATGTAACTCTGTGAGATGAATTAACAGAACACAGAGCAGTTTCTCAGAAAGCTTCTTTCCAGTTTTGAACGGAAGATATTTCCTTTTTCACCATAGCCCTCTATGGGCTTCCAAATATCCCTTTGCCAATTCCACAAGAACAGCCTTAGGGAAAGGCTTCTTGAAGGGAAAGATGTAACTCTGAGAGATGAATTAACAGAACACAGAGCAGTTTCTCAGAAAGCTTCTTTCCAGTTTTGAACGGAAGATATTTCCTTTTTCACCATAGCCCTCTATGGGCTTCCAAATATCCCTTTGCCAATTCCACAAGAACAGCCTTAGCGAAAGGCTTCTTGAAGGGAAAGATGTAACTCTGTGAGATGAATTAACAGAACACAGAGCAGTTTCTCAGAAAGCTTCTTTCCAGTTTTGAACGGAAGATATTTCCTTTTTCACCATAGGCCTCTATGGGCTTCCAAATATCCCTTTGCCAATTCCACAAGAACAGCCTTAGCGAAAGGCTTCTTCAAGGGAAAGATGTAACTCTGTGAGATGAATTAACAGAACACAGAGCAGTTTCTCAGAAAGCTTCTTTCCAGTTTTGAACGGAAGATATTTCCTTTTTCACCATAGACCTCTATGGGCTTCCAAATATCCCTTTGCCAATTCCACAAGAACAGCCTTAGCGAAAGGCTTCTTGAAGGGAAAGATGTAACTCTGTGAGATGAATTAACAGAACACAGAGCAGTTTCTCAGAAAACTTCTTTCCAGTTTTGAACGGAAGATATTTCCTTTTTCACCATAGCCCTCTATGGGCTTCCAAATATCCCTTTGCCAATTCCACAAGAACAGCCTTAGCGAAAGGCTTCTTGAAGGGAAAGATGTAACTCTGTGAGATGAATTAACAGAACACAGAGAAGTTTCTCAGAAAGCTTCTTTCCAGTTTTGAACGGAAGATATTTCCTTTTTCACCTTAGCCCTCTATGGGCTTCCAAATATCCCTTTGCCAATTCCACAAGAACAGCCTTAGCGAAAGGCTTCTTGAAGGGAAAGATGTAACTCTGTGAGATGAATTAACAGAACACAGAGCAGTTTCTCAGAAAGCTTCTTTCCAGTTTTGAACGGAAGATATTTCCTTTTTCACCATAGCCCTCTATGGACTTCCAAATATCACTTTGCAAATTCCACAAGAACAGTCTTAGCGAAAGGCTTCTTGAGGGGAAAGCTGTAACTCTGTGAGATGAATTAACAGAACACAAAGCAGTTTCTCAGAAAACTTCTTTCCAGTTTTTAACTGAAGATATTTCCTTTTTCACCATAGCCCTCTATGGGCTTCCAAATATCACTTTGCAAATTCCACAAGAACAGTCTTAGCGAAAGGCTTCTTGAGAGGAAAGCTGTAACTCTGTGAGATGAATTAACAGAACACAAAGCAGTTTCTCAGAAAGCTTCTTTCCAGTTTTTAACGGAAGATATTTCCTTTTTCACCATAGCCCTCTATGGGCTTCCAAATATCACTTTGCAAATTCCACAAGAACAGTCTTAGCGAAAGGCTTCTTGAGAGGAAAGCTGTAACTCTGTGAGATGAATTAACAGAACACAAAGCAGTTTCTCAGAAAGCTTCTTTCCAGTTTTTAACGGAAGATATTTCCTTTTTCACCATAGCCCTCTATGGGCTTCCTAATATCACTTTGCAAATTCCACAAGAACAGTCTTAGCGAAAGGCTTCATGAGGGGAAAGCTGTAACTCTGTGAGATGAATTAACAAAACACAAAGTAGTTTCTCAGACAGCTTCTTTCCAGTTTTTAACAGAAGATATTTCCTTTTTCACTATAGCCCTCTATGGGCTTCCAAATATCTCTTTGAAAATTCCACAAGAACAGCCTTAGCGAAAGGCTTCTTGAAGGGAAAGATGTAACTCTGTGAGATGAATTAACAGAACACAGAGCAGTTTCTCAGAAAGCTTCTTTCCAGTTTTGAACGGAAGATATTTCCTTTTTCACCATAGCCCGCTATGGGCTTCCAAATATCCCTTTGCCAATTCCACAAGAACAGCCTTAGCGAAAGGCTTCTTGAAGGGAAAGATGTAACTCTGTGAGATGAATTAACAGAACACAGAGCAGTTTCTCAGAAAGCTTCTTTCCAGTTTTGAACGGAAGATATTTCCTTTTTCACCATAGCCCTCTAAGGGCTTCCAAATATCCCTTTGCCAATTCCACAAGAACAGCCTTAGCGAAAGGCTTCTTGAAGGGAAAGATGTAACTCGGTGAGATGAATTAACAGAACACAGAGCAGTTTCTCAGAAAGCTTCTTTCCAGTTTTGAACGGAAGATATTTCCTTTTTCACCATAGCCCTCTATGGGCTTCCAAATATCCCTTTGCCAATTCCACAAGAACAGCCTTAGCGAAAGGCTTCTTGAAGGGAAAGATGTAACTCTGTGAGATGAATTAACAGAACACAGAGCAGTTTCTCGGAAAGCTTCTTTCCAGTTTTGAACGGAAGATATTTCCTTTTTCACCATAGCCCTCTAAGGGCTTCCAAATATCCCTTTGCCAATTCCACAAGAACAGCCTTAGCGAAAGGCTTCTTGAAGGGAAAGATGTAACTCTGTGAGATGAATTAACAGAACACAGACCAGTTTCTCAGAAAGCTTCTTTCCAGTTTTGAACGGAAGATATATCCTTGTTCACCATAGCCCCCCAGGGGTTCAAATATCACTTTGCAAATTACAGAGGAACAATATTAGTGAAGGGCTTCTTGAGGGAAACGCTGTAACTCTGTGAGATGAATTAACAGAACACAAAGCAGTTTCTCAGAAAGCTTCTTTCCAGTTTTCAACGGAAGATATTTCCTTGTTTCCATAGCCCTCTATGGGCTTCCAAATATCACTTTGCAAAGTCCACAAGAACAGTCTTAGCGAAAGGCTTCTTGAGGGGAAAGCTGTAACTCTGTGAGATGAATTAACAGAACACAAAGCAGTTTCTCAGAAAGCTTCTTTCCAGTTTTTAACGGAAGATATTTCCTTTTTCACCATAGCCCTCTATGGGCTTCCAAATATCACTTTGCAAATTCCACAAGAAGAGTCTTAGCGAAAGGCTTCTTGAGGGGAAAGCTGTAACTCTGTGAGATGAATTAACAGAACACAAAGCAGTTTCTCAGAAAGCTTCTTTCCAGTTTTTAACGGAAGATATTTCCTTTTCACCATAGCCCTCTATGGGCTTCCAAATATCACTTTTCAAATTCCACAAGAACAGTCTTAGCGAAAGGCTTCTTGAGGGGAAAGCTGTAACTCTGTGAGATGAATTAACAGAACACAAAGCAGTTTCTCAGAAAGCTTCTTTCCAGTTTTTAACTGAAGATATTTCCTTTTTCACCATAGCCCTCTAAGGGCTTCCAAATATCACTTTTCAAATTCCACAAGAACAGTCTTAGCGAAAGGCTTCTTGAAGGGAAAGCTGTAACTCTGTGAGATGAATTAACAGAACACAAAGCAGTTTCTCAGAAAGCTTCTTTCCAGTTTTTAACGGAAGATATTTCCTTTTTCACCATAGCCCTCTATGGGCTTCCAAATATCACTTTTCAAATTCCACAAGAACAGTCTTAGCGAAAGGCTTCTTGAGGGGAAAGCTGTAACTCTGTGAGATGAATTAACAGAACACAAAGCAGTTTCTCAGAAAGTTTCTTTCCAGTTTTGAACGGAAGATATTTCCTTTTTCACCATAGCCCTCTATGGGCTTCCAAATATCACTTTGCCAATTCCACAAGAACAGCCTTAGCGAAAGGCTTCTTGAAGGGAAAGATGTAACTCTGTGAGATGAATTAACAGAACACAGAGCAGTTTCTCAGAAAGCTTCTTTTCAGTTTTGAACGGAAGATATTTCCTTTTTCACCATAGCCCTCTATGGGCTTCCAAATATCCCTTTGCCAATTCCACAAGAACAGCCTTAGCGAAAGGCTTCTTGAAGGGAAAGATGTAACACTGTGAGATGAATTAACAGAACACAGAGCAGTTTCTCAGAAAGCTTCTTTCCAGTTTTTAATGGAAGATATTTCTTTTTTCACCATAGCCCTCTATGGGCTTCCAAATATCACTTTGCAAATTCCACAAGAACAGTCTTAGCGAAAGGTTTCTTGAGGGGAAAGCTGTAACTCTGTGAGATGAATTAACAGAACACAAAGCAGTTTCTCAGAAACTTCTTTCCAGTTTTTAACGGAAGATATTTCCTTTTTCACCATAGCCCTCTATGGGCTTCCAAATATCACTTTGCAAATTCCACAAGAACAGCCTTAGCGAAAGGCTTCTTGAAGGGAAAGATGTAACTCTGTGAGATGAATTAACAGAACACAGAGCAGTTTCTCAGAAAGCTTCTTTCCAGTTTTGAACGGAAGATATTTCTTTTTTCACCATAGCCCTCTATGGGCTTCCAAATATCACTTTGCAAATTCCACAATTACAGTCTTAGCGAAAGGCTTCTTGAGGGGAAAGCTGTAACTCTGTGAGATGAATTAACAGAACACAAAGCAGTTTCTCAGAAAGCTTCTTTCCAGTTTTTAACTGAAGATATTTCCTTTTTCACCATAGCCCTCTATGGGCTTCCAAATATCACTTTGCAAATTCCACAAGAACAGTCTTAGCGAAAGGCTTCTTGAAGGGAAAGCTGTAACTCTGTGAGATGAATTAACAGAACACAAAGCAGTTTCTCAGAAACTTCTTTCCAGTTTTTAACGGAAGATATTTCCTTTTACACCATAGCCCCATATGGGCTTCCAAATATCACTTTGCAAATTCCACAAGAACAGTCTTAGCGAAAGGCTTCTTGAGGGGAAAGCTGTAACTCTGTGAGATGAATTAACAGAACACAAAGCAGTTTCTCAGAAAGCCTCTTTCCAGTTTTTAACTGAAGATATTTCCTTTTTCACCATAGCCCTCTAGGGGCTTCCAAATATCACTTTGCAAATTCCACAAGAACAGTCTTAGCGAAAGGTTTCTTGAGGGGAAAGCTGTAACTCTGTGAGATGAATTAACAGAACACAAAGCAGTTTCTCAGAAAGCTTCTTTCCAGTTTTTAACGGAAGATATTTCTTTTTCACCATAGCCCTCTATGGGCTTCCAAATATCACTTTGCAAATTCCACAAGAACAGTCTTAGCGAAAGGCTTCTTGAGGGGAAAGCTGTAACTCTGTGAGATGAATTAACAGAACACAAAGCTGTTTCTCAGAAAGCTTCTTTCCAGTTTTTAACGGAAGATATTTCCTTTTTCACCATAGCCCTCTATGGGCTTCCAAATATCACTTTGCAAATTCCACAAGAACAGTCTTAGCGAAAGGCTTCTTGAGGGGAAAGCTGTAACTCTGTGAGATGAATTAACAGAACACAAAGCAGTTTCTCAGAAAGTTTCTTTCCAGTTTTTAACGGAAGATATTTCCTTTTTCACCATAGCCCTCTATGGGCTTCCAAATATCACTTTGCAAATTCCACAAGAACAGTCTTAGCGAAAGGCTTCTTGATGGGAAAGCTGTAACTCTGTGAGATGAATTAACAGAACACAAAGCAGTTTCTCAGAAAGCTTCTTTCCAGTTTTAACGGAAGATATTTCCTTTTTCACCATAGCCCTCTAAGGGCTTCCAAATATCACTTTGCCAATTCCACAAGAACAGCCTTAGCGAAAGGCTTCTTGAAGGGAAAGATGTAACTCTGTGAGATGAATTAACAGAACACAAAGTACTTTCTAAGAAAGCTTCTTTCCAGGATTTCACGGAAAATAATTCCTTTTTCACCATAGCCCTCTATGGGCTTCCAAATATCATCTTGCAAATTCCACAAGTACAGTCATACGGAATGGCTTCTTGTGAGGAAAGCTGTAACTCTATGAGATGAATTTACAGAACACAAAGAAGTTTCTCAGAAAGTTTCTTTCCAGTTTTTAACGGAAACTATTTCCTTTTTCACCATAGCCCTCTACGGGCTTCCAAATAACACTTTGCAAATTCCACAAGAAGGTTCTTAATGAACGGATTCTTGAGGGGAAAGCTGCAATTCTGTGAGATGAATTAACAGAACACAAACAGTTTCTCAGAAAGCTTCTTTCCAGTTTTGAACGGAAGATATTTCCTTTTTCACCATAGCCCTCTACGGGCTTCCAAATAACACTTTGCAAATTCCACAAGAAGGTTCTTAATGAACGGATTCTTGAGGGGAAAGCTGCAATTCTGTGAGATGAATTAACAGAACACAAACAGTTTCTCAGAAAGCTTCTTCCCAGTTTTTAACTGAAGATATTTCCTTTTTCACCAAAGCCCTCTATGGGCTTCCAAATTTCAATTTGCAAATTCCCCAAGAACAGTCTTAGTGAAAGACTTTTTGAAGGAAAATCTGTAACCTTGTGAGATGCATTCACAGAACACAAACAGTTTCTTAGAAAGCTTATTTCCACTTTTTAAATGAAGATATTTCCTATTTCACCATAGCCCTCTTCTGGCTTCCAAATATCACCTTGAAAATAGCACAAGAACAGTCTTAGCGAAAGGCTTCTTGAGGGGAAAGATGTAACTCTGTGAGATGAATTAACAGAACACAGAGCAGTTTCTCAGAAAGCTTCTTTCCAGTTTTGAACGGAAGATATTTCTTTTTTCACCATAGCCCTCTATGGGCTTCCAAATATCACTTTGCAAATTCCACAATTACAGTCTTAGCGAAAGGCTTCTTGAGGGAAAAGCTGTAACTCTGTGAGATGAATTAACAGAACACAAAGCAGTTTCTCAGAAAGCTTCTTTCCAGTTTTTAACGGAAGATATTTCCTTTTTCACCATAGCCCTCTAAGGGCTTCCAAATATCACTTTGCAAATTCCACAATTACAGTCTTAGCGAAAGGCTTCTTGAGGGGAAAGCTGTAACTCTGTGAGATGAATTAACAGAACACAAAGCAGTTTCTCAGAAAGTTTCTTTCCAGTTTTTAACGGAAGATATTTCCTTTTTCACCATAGCCCTCTATGGGCTTCCAAATATCACTTTGCAAATTCCACAAGAACAGTCTTAGCGAGAGGCTTCTTGAGGGGAAAGCTGTAACTCTGTGAGATGAATTAACAGAACACAAAGCAGTTTCTCAGAAAGCTTCTTTCCAGTTTTTAACGGAAGATATTTCCTTTTTCACCATAGCCCTCTATGGGCTTCCAAATATCACTTTGCAAATTCCACAATTACAGTCTTAGCGAAAGGCTTCTTGAAGGGAAAGATGTAACTCTGTGAGATGAATTAACAGAACACAGAGCAGTTTCTCAAAAAGCTTCTTTCCAGTTTTGAACGGAAGATATTTCCTTTTTCACCATAGCCCTCTATGGGCTTCCAAATATCACTTTGCCAATTCCACAAGAACAGCCTTAGCGAAAGGCTTCTTGAAGGGAAAGCTGTAACTCTGTGAGATGAATTAACAGAACACAAAGCAGTTTCTCAGAAAGCTTCTTTCCAGTTTTTAACTGAAGATATTTCCTTTTTCACCGTAGTAATCTAGGGCTTCCAAATATCACTTTGCAAATTCCACAATTACAGTCTTAGCGAAAGGCTTCTTGAGGGGAAAGCTGTAACTCTGTGAGATGAATTAACAGAACACAAAGCAGTTTCTCAGAAAGCTTCTTTCCAGTTTTTAACGGAAGATACTTCCTTTTTCACCATAGCCCTCTATGGGCTTCCAAATATCACTTTGCAAATTCCACAATTACAGTCTTAGCGAAAGCCTTCTTGAAGGGAAAGATGTAACTCTGTGAGATAAATTAACAGAACACAGAGCAGTTTCTCAGAAAGCTTCTTTCCAGTTTTGAACGGAAGATATTTCCTTTTTCACCCTAGACCTCTATGGGCTTCCAAATATCCCTTTGCCAATTCCACAAGAACAGCCTTAGCGAAAGGCTTCTTGAGGGAAAAGCTGTAACTCTGTGAGATGAATTAACAGAACACAAAGCAGTTTCTCAGAAAGCTTCTTTCCAGTTTTTAACTGAAGATATTTCCTTTTTCACCATAGCCCTCTATGGGCTTCCAAATATCACTTTGCAAATTCCACAAGAACAGTCTTAGCGAAAGGCTTCTCGAGGGGAAAACTGTAACTCTGTGAGATGAATTAACAGAACTCAAAGCACTTTCTCAGAAAGCTTCTTTGCAGTTTTTACCAGGAGATATTTCCTTTTTCACCATACCCTTGATGGGCTTCCAAGTATCACTTTGCAAATTCCACAAGAACAGTCTTAGCGAAAGGGTTCTAGAGGAGAAAGCTGTAACTCTGTGAGATGAATTAACAGAACACAAAGCAGTTTTTCAGAGAGCTTCTTTCCAGTTTTTAGGGGAAGATATTTCCTTTTTCACCATAGCCCTCTATGGGCTTCCAAATATCACTTTGCAAATTCCACAATTACAGTCTTAGCGAAAGGCTTCTTGAGGGGAAAGCTGTAACTCTGTGAGATGAATTAACAGAACACAAAGCAGTTTCTCAGAAAGCTTCTTTCCAGTTTTGAACGGAAGATATTTCCTTTTCACCATAGCCCTCTATGGGCTTCCAAATATCCCTTTGCCAATTCCACAAGAACAGCCTTAGCGAAAGGCTTCTTGAAGGGAAAGATGTAACTCTGTGAGATGAATTAACAGAACACAAAGCAGTTTCTCAGAAAGCTTCTTTCCAGTTTTTAACGGAAGATATTTCCTTCTTCACCATAGCCCTCTATGGGCTTCCAAATATCACTTTGGAAATTCCACAAGAACAGTCTTAGCGAAAGGCTTCTTGAGCGGAAAGCTGTAACTCTGTGAGATGAATTAACAGAACACAAAGCAGTTTCTCAGAAAGCTTCTTTCCAGTTTTTAACGGAAGATATTTCCTTTTTCACCATAGCCCTCTAAGGGCTTCCAAATATCACTTTGCAAATTCCACAAGAACAGTCTTAGCGAAAGTCTTCTTGAGGGAAAAGCTGTAACTCTGTGAGATGAATTAACAGAACACAAAGCAGTTTCTCAGAAAGCTTCTTTCCAGTTTTGAACGGAAGATATTTCCTTTTTCACCATAGCCCTCTAGGGGCTTCCAAATATCACTTTGCCAATTCCACAAGAACAGCCTTAGCGAAAGGCTTCTTGAAGGGAAAGATGTAACTCTGTGAGATGAATTAACAGAACACAGAGCAGTTTCTCAGAAAGCTTCTTTCCAGTTTTTAACGGAAGATATTTCCTTTTTCACCATAGCACTCTATGGGCTTCCAAATATCACTTTGCCAATTCCACAAGAACAGCCTTAGCGAAAGGCTTCTTGAAGGGAAAGATGTAACTCTGTGAGATGAATTAACAGAACACAGAGCAGTTTCTCAGAAAGCTTCTTTCCAGTTTTGAACGGAAGATATTTCCTTTTTCACCATAGCCCTCTATGGGCTTCCAAATATCCCTTTGCCAATTCCACAAGAACAGCCTTAGCGAAAGGCTTCTTGAGGGGAAAGATGTAACTCTGTGAGATGAATTAACAGAACACAGAGCAGTTTCTCAGAAAGCTTCTTTCCAGTTTTGAACGGAAGATATTTCCTTTTTCACCATAGCACTCTATGTGCTTCCAAATATCCCTTTGCCAATTCCACAAGAACAGCCTTAGCGAAAGGCTTCTTGAAGGGAAAGATGTAACTCTGTGAGATGAATTAACAGAACACAGAGCAGTTTCTCAGAAAGCTTCTTTCCAGTTTTGAACGGAAGATATTTCCTTTTTCACCATAGCCCTCTATGGGCTTCCAAATATCTCTTTGCCAATTCCACAAGAACAGCCTTAGCGAAAGGCTTCTTGAAGGGAAAGATGTAACTCTGTGAGATGAATTAACAGAACACAGAGCAGTTTCTCAGAAAGCTTCTTTCCAGTTTTGAACGGAAGATATTTCCTTTTTCACCATAGCCCTCTATGGGCTTCCAAATATCACTTTGCAAATTCCACAAGAACAGTCTTAGCGAAAGTCTTCTTGAGGGGAAAGCTGTAACTCTGTGAGATGAATTAACAGAACACAAAGCAGTTTCTCAGAAAGCTTCTTTCCAGTTTTGAACGGAAGATATTTCCTTTTTCACCATAGACCTCTAAGGGCTTCCAAATATCCCTTTGCAAATTCCACAAGAACAGTCTTAGCGAAAGGCCTCTTGAAGGGAACGCTGTAACTCGGTGAGATGATTTACACAACACAAAGCAGTTTCACAGAAAGCTTCTTTCCAGTTTTGAACGGAAGATATTTCCTTTTTCACCATAGCCCTCTATGGGCTTCCAAATATCCCTTTGCCAATTCCACAAGAACAGCCTTAGCGAAAGGCTTCTTGAAGGGAAAGATGTAACTCCGTGAGATGAATTAACAGAACACAGAGCAGTTTCTCAGAAAGCTTCTTTCCAGTTTTGAACGGAAGATATTTCCTTTTTCACCATAGCCCTCTATGGGCTTCCAAATATCCCTTTGCCAATTCCACAAGAACAGCCTTAGTGAAAGGCTTCTTGAAGGGAAAGATGTAACTCTGTGAGATGAATTAACAGAACACAGAGCAGTTTCTCAGAAAGCTTCTTTCCAGTTTTGAACGGAAGATATATCCTTTTTCACCATAGCCCTCTATGGGCTTCCAAATATCCCTTTGCCAATTCCACAAGAACAGCCTTAGCGAAAGGCTTCTTGAAGGGAAAGATGTAACTCTGTGAGATGAATTAACAGAACCCAGAGCAGTTTCTCAGAAAGCTTCTTTCCAGTTTTGAACGGAAGATATTTCCTTTTTCACCATAGCCCTCTATGGGCTTCCAAATATCCCTTTGCCAATTCCACAAGAACAGCCTTAGCGAAAGGCTTCTTGAAGGGAAAGATGTAACTCTGTGAGATGAATTAACAGAACACAGAGCAGTTTCTCAGAAAGCTTCTTTCCAGTTTTGAACGGAAGATATTTCCTTTTTCACCATAGCCCTCTATGGGCTTCCAAGTATCCCTTTGCCAATTCCACAAGAACAGCCTTAGCGAAAGGCTTCTTGAAGGGAAAGATGTAACTCTGTGAGATGAATTAACAGAACACAGAGCAGTTTCTCAGAAAGCTTCTTTCCAGTTTTGAACGGAAGATAATTCCTTTTTCACCATAGCCCTCTATGGGCTTCCAAATATCCCTTTGCCAATTCCACAAGAACAGCCTTAGCGAAAGGCTTCTTGAAGGGAAAGATGTAACTCTGTGAGATGAATTAACAGAACACAGAGCAGTTTCTCAGAAAGCTTCTTTCCAGTTTTTAACGGAAGATATTTCCTTTTTCACCATAGCCCTCTATGGGCTTCCAAATATCGCTTTGCAAATTCCACAAGAAAAGACTTAGCGAAAGGCTTCTTGAGGAAAAAGCGGTAACACTGTGAGATGAATTAACAGAACACAGAGCAGTTTCTCAGAAAGCTTCTTTCCAGTTTTGAACGGAAGATATTTCCTTTTTCACCATAGCCCTCTATGGGCTTCCAAATATCCCTTTGCCAATTCCACAAGAACAGCCTTAGTGAAAGGCTTCTTGAAGGGAAAGATGTAACTCTGTGAGATGAATTAACAGAACACAGAGCAGTTTCTCAGAAAGCTTCTTTCCAGTTTTGAACGGAAGATATTTCCTTTTTCACCATAGCCCTCTATGGGCTTCCAAATATCCCTTTGCCAATTCCACAAGAACAGTGTTAGCGAAAGGTTTCTGGAGTGGAGAGCTGTACCTCTGTGAGATGAATTAACAGAACACAAAGCAGTTTCTCGGAAATCTTCTTTCCAGTTTTTAACGGAAGATATTTTGTTTTTCACCTTAGCCCTCTATGGGATTCCAAATATCACTTTGCAAATTCCGCAAGAACAGTCTTAGTGAAAGGCTTCTTGAGGGCAAAGCTGTAATGCTGGAGACGAATTAACAGAACACAAAGCAGTTTCTCAGAAAGCTTCTTTTCAGTTTTTATCTTAGGATATTTCCTTTTTCACCATAGCCCTCTATGGGCTTCCAAATATCCCTTTGCCAATTCCACAAGAACAGCTTTAGTGAAAGGCTTCTTGAAGGGAAAGATGTAACTCTGTGAGATGAATTAACAGAACACAGAGCAGTTTCTCAGAAAGCTTCTTTCCAGTTTTGAACGGAAGATATTTCCTTTTTCACCATAGCCCTCTATGGGCTTCCAAATATCACTTTGCCAATTCCACAAGAACAGCCTTAGCGAAAGGCTTCTTGAAGGGAAAGATGTAACTCTGTGAGATGAATTAACAGAACACAGAGCAGTTTCTCAGAAAGCTTATTTCCAGTTTTTAACGGAAGATATTTCCTTTTTCACCATAGCCCTCTATGGGCTTCCAAATATCCCTTTGCCAATTCCACAAGAACAGCCTTAGCGAAAGGCTTCTTGAAGGGAAGATGTAACTTTGTGAGATGAATTAACAGAACACAGAGCAGTTTCTCAGAAAGCTTCTTTCCAGTTTTGAACGGAAGATATTTCCTTTTTCACCATAGCCCTCTATGGGCTTCCAAATATCCCTTTGCCAATTCCACAAGAACAGCCTTAGCGAAAGGCTTCTTGAAGGGAAAGATGTAACTCTGTGAGATGAATTAACAGAACACAGAGCAGTTTCTCAGAAAGCTTGTTTCCAGTTTTGAACGGAAGATATTTCCTTTTTCACCATAGCCCTCTATGGGCTTCCAAATATGACTTTCCCAATTCCACAAGAACAGCCTTAGCGAAAGGCTTCTTGAAGGGAAAGATGTAACTCTGTGAGATGAATTAACAGAACACAGAGCAGTTTCTCAGAAAGCTTCTTTCCAGTTTTGAACGGAAGATATTTCCTTTTTCACCATAGCCCTCTATGGGCTTCCAAATATCACTTTGCCAATTCCACAAGAACAGCCTTAGCGAAAGGCTTCTTGAAGGGAAAGATGTAACTCTGTGAGATGAATTAACAGAAGACAAAGCAGTTTCTCAGAAAGCTTCTTTCCAGTTTTTAACGGAAGATATTTCCTTTTTCACCATAGCCCTCTATGGGCTTCCAAATATCCCTTTGCAAATTCCACAAGAACAGCCTTAGCGAAAGGCTTCTTGAAGGGAAAGATGTAACTCTGTGAGATGAATTAACAGAACACAAAGCAGTTTCTCAGAAAGCTTCTTTCCTGTTTTTAACGGAAGATATTTCCTTTTTCACCATAGCCCTCTATGGGCTTCCAAATATCACTTTGCCAATTCCACAAGAACAGCCTTAGCGAAAGGCTTCTTGAAGGGAAAGCTGTAACTCTGTGAGATGAATTAACGGAACACAAAGCAGTTTCTCAGAAAGCTTCTTTCCAGTTTTGAACGGAAGATATTTCCTTTTTCACCATAGCCCTCTATGGGCTTCCAAATATCCCTTTGCCAATTCCACAAGAACAGCCTTAGCGAAAGGCTTCTTGAAGGGAAATGTGTAACTCTGTGAGATGAATTAACAGAACACAGAGCAGTTTCTCAGAAAGCTTCTTTCCAGTTTTGAACGGAAGATATTTCCTTTTTCACCATAGCCCTCTATGGGCTTCCAAATATCACTTTGCAAATTCCACAAGAACAGTCTTAGCGAAAGGCTTCTTGAGGGGAAAGCTGTAACTCTGTGAGATGAATTAACAGAACACAACGCAGTTTCTCAGAAAGCTTCTTTCCAGTTTTTAACGGAAGATATTTCCTTTATCACCATAGCCCTCTAAGGGCTTCCAAATATCACTTTGCAAATTCCACAAGAACAGTCTTAGCGAAAGGCTTCTTGAGGGGAAAGCTGTAACTCTGTGAGATGAATTAACAGAACACAAAGCAGTTTCTCAGAAAACTTCTTTCCAGTTTTTAACGGAAGATATTTCCTTTTTCACCATAGCCCTCTATGGGCTTCCAAATATCACTTTGCAAATTCCACAAGAACAGTCTTAACGAAAGGCTTCTTGAGGGGAAAGCTGTAACTCTGTGAGATGAATTAACAGAACACAGAGCAGTTTCTCAGAAAGCTTCTTTCCAGTTTTGAACGGAAGATATTTCCTTTTTCACCACCGCCCTCTATGGGCTTCCAAATATCCCTTTGCCAATTCCACAAGAACAGCCTTAGCGAAAGGCTTCTTGAAGGGAAAGATGTAACTCTGTGAGATGAATTAACAGAACACAGAGCAGTTTCTCAGAAAGCTTCTTTCCAGTTTTTAACTGAAGATATTTCCTTTTTCACCGTAACCCTCTATGGGCTTACAAATAACTCTTTGCAAATTCCAGAAGACCAGTCTTATTGAAAGGCTTCTTGAGGGAAAACCTGTAACTCTGTGAGATGAAATAAAAGAACATAACGCAGTTCCTCAGAAAGCTTCCTTCCAGGTTTTAACTGAAGATATTTCCTTTTTCACCATACACCTTTAAGGGCTTCAAAATATCTCTATGCAAATTCCACAAGAACAGTCTTAGCGAAAGACTTCTTGAGGGGAAAGCAATAATTCTGAGATGAATTATCAGAACACAAAACACTTTCTCAGAAAGTTTCTTTACACATTTTAATGGAAGATATTTCCTTTTTCACCATAGCCCTCTATGGGCTTCCAAATATCACTTTGCAAATTCCACAAGAACAGTCTTAGCGAAAGGCTTCTTGAGGGGAAAGCTGTAACTCTGTGAGATGAATTAACAGAACACAAAGCAGTTTCTCAGAAAACTTCTTTCCAGTTTTTAACTGAAGATATTTCCTTTTTCACCATAGCCCTCTATGGGCTTCCAAATATCACTTTGCAAATTCCACAAGAACAGTCTTAGCGAAAGGCTTCTTGAGGGGAAAGCTGTAACTCTGTGAGATGAATTAACAGAACACAAAGCAGTTTCTCAGAAAGCTTCTCTCCAGTTTTTAACGGAAGATATTTCCTTTTTCACCATAGCCCTCTATGGGCTTCCAAATATCACTTTGCAAATTCCACAAGAACAGTCTTAGCGAAAGGCTTCTTGAGGGGAAAGCTGTAATTTTGTGAGATGAATTAACAGAACACAAAGCAGTTTCTCAGAAAGCTTCTTTCCAGTTTTTAACGGAAGATATTTCCTTTTTCACCATAGCCCTCTATGGGCTTCCAAATATCACTTTGCAAATTCCACAAGAACAGTCTTAGCGAAAGGCTTCTTGAGGGGAAAGCTGTAACTCTGTGAGATGAATTAACAGAATACAAAGCAGTTTCTCAGAAAGCTTCTTTCCAGTTTTTAACGGAAGATATTTCCTTTTTCACCATAGCCCTCTAAGGGCTTCCAAATATCACTTTGCAAATTCCACAAGAACAGTCTTAGCGAAAGGCTTCTTGAGGGGAAAGCTGTAACTCTGTGAGATGAATTAACAGAACACAAAGCAGTTTCTCAGAAAACTTCTTTCCAGTTTTTAACGGAAGATATTTCCTTTTTCACCATAGCCCTCTATGGGCTTCCAAATATCACTTTGCAAATTACACAAGAACAGTCTTAGCGAAAGGCTTCTTGAAGGGAAAGCTGTAACTCTGTGAGATGAATTAACAGAACACAAAGCAGTTTCTCAGAAAGCTTCTTTCCAGTTTTTAACGGAAGATATTTCCTTTTTCACCATAGCCCTCCATGGGCTTCCAAATATCACTTTGCCAATTCCACAAGAACAGCCTTAGCGAAAGGCTTCTTGAAGGGAAAGATGTAACTCTGTGAGATGAATTAACAGAACACAAAGCAGTTTCTCAGAAAGCTTCTTTCCACTTTTTAATGGAAAATAGTTCCTTTTTCACCATAGCCCTCTATGGGCTTCCAAAAATCACTTTGCAAATTCCAAAGAACAGTCTTAGCGAAAGGCTTCTTGAGGGGCAAGTTGTAACTCTGTGAGATGAATTAACAGAACACAAAGCAGTTTCTCAGAAAGCTTCTTTCCAGTTTTTAACGGAAGATATTTCCTTTTTCACCATAGCCCTCTATGGGCTTCCAAATATCACTTTGCAAATTCCACAAGAACAGCCTTAGCGAAAGGCTTCTTGAAGGGAAAGCTGTAACTCTGTGAGATGAATTAACAGAACACAAAGCAGTTTCTCAGAAACCTTCTTTCCAGTTTTTAACGGAAGATATTTCCTTTTTCACCATAGCCCTCTATGGGCTTCCAAATATCACTTTGCAAATTCCACAAGAACAGTCTTAGCGAAAGGCTTCTTGAAGGGAAAGCTGTAACTCTGTGAGATGAATTAACAGAACACAAAGCAGTTTCTCAGAAAGCTTCTTTCCAGTTTTTAATGGAAGATATTTCCTTTTCCACCATAGCCCTCTATGGGCTTCCAAATATCACTTTGCCAATTCCACAAGAACAGCCTTAGCGAAAGGCTTCTTGAAGGGAAAGATGTAACTCTGTGAGATGAATTAACAGAACACAGAGCAGTTTCTACGAAAGCTTCTTTCCAGTTTTGAACGGAAGATATTTCCTTTTTCACCATAGCCCTCTATGGGCTTCCAAATATCACTTTGCCAATTCCACAAGAACAGCCTTAGCGAAAGGCTTCTTGAAGGGAAAGCTGTAACTCTGTGAGATGAATTAGCAGAACACAAAGCAGTTTCTCAGAAAGCTTCTTTCCAGTTTTTAACGGAAGATATTTCCTTTTTCACCATAGCCCTCTAAGGGCTTCCAAATATCACTTTGCAAATTCCACAAGAACAGTCTTAGCGAAAGGCTTCTTGAGGGAAAAGCTGTAACTCTGTGAGATGAATTAGCAGAACACAAAGCAGTTTCTCAGAAAGCTTCTTTCCAGTTTTTAACGGAAGATATTTCCTTTTTCACCATAGCCCTCTAAGGGCTTCCAAATATCACTTTGCAAATTCCACAAGAACAGTCTTAGCGAAAGGCTTCTTGAGGGGAAAGCTGTAACTCTGTGAGATGAATTAAAAGAACACAAAGCAGTTTCTCAGAAAGCTTCTTTCCAGTTTTTAACGGAAGATATTTCCTTTTTCACCATAGCCCTCTAAGGGCTTCCAAATATCACTTTGCAAATTCCACAAGAACAGTCTTAGCGAAAGGCTTCTTGAGGGGAAAGCTGTAACTCTGTGAGATGAATTAGCAGAACACAAAGCAGTTTCTCAGAAAGCTTCTTTCCAGTTTTTAACGGAAGATATTTCCTTTTTCACCATAGCCCTCTATGGGCTTCCAAATATCACTTTGCAAATTCCACAAGAACAGTCTTAGCGAAAGGCTTCTTGAGGGGAAAGCTGTAACTCTGTGAGATGAATTAAAAGAACACAAAGCAGTTTCTCAGAAAGCTTCTTTCCAGTTTTTAACGGAAGATATTTCCTTTTTCACCATAGCCCTCTATGGGCTTCCAAATATCACTTTGCAAATTCCACAAGAACAGTCTTAGTGAAAGGCTTCTTGAGGGGAAAGCTGTAACTCTGTGAGATGAATTAACAGAACACAAAGCAGTTTCTCAGAAAGCTTCTTTCCAGTTTTTAACGGAAGATATTTCCTTTTTCACCATAGACCTCTATGGGCTTCCAAATATCACTTTGCAAATTCCACAAGAACAGTCTTAGCGAAAGGCTTCTTGAGGGGAAAGCTGTAACTCTGTGAGATGAATTAACAGAACACAAAGCAGTTTCTCAGAAAGCTTCTTTGCAGTTTTTAACTGAAGATATTTCCTTTTTCACTATAGCCCTCCATGGGCTTCCAAATATCACTTTGCAAATTTCACAAGAACAGACTTGGTGAACGGCTTCTTGAGGGGAAAGCTGTAACTCTGTGAGATGTATTAACAGAACACAAAGCAGTTTCTCAGAAAGCTTCTTTCCAGTTTTTAACGGAAGATATTTCCTTTTTCACCATAGCTCTCTATGGGCTTCCAAATATCACTTTGCAAATTCCACAAGAACAGTCTTAGCGAAAGGCTTCTTGAGGGGAAAGCTGTAACTCTGTGAGATGAATTAACAGAACACAAAGCAGTTTCTCAGAAAGCTTCTTTCCAGTTTTTAACGGAAGATATTTCCTTTTTCACCATAGCTCTCTATGACCTTCCGAATATCACTTTGCAAATTCCACAAGAACAGTCTTATCGAAAGGCTTCTTGAGGGGAAAGCTGTATCTCTGTGAGATGCATTAACAGAACACAAAGCAGTTTCTCACAAAGCTTCTTTCCAGTTTTTAACGGAAGATATTTCCTTTTTCACCATAGCCCTCTATGGGCTTCCAAATATCACTTTGCAAATTCCACAAGAACAGTCTTATCGAAAGGCTTCTTGAAGGGAAAGATGTAACTCTGTGAGATGAATTAACAGAACACAGAGCAGTTTCTCAGAAAGCTTCTTTCCAGTTTTGAACGGAAGATATTTCCTTTTTCACCATAGACCTCTATGGGCTTCCAAATATCCCTTTGCCAATTCCACAAGAACAGCCTTAGCGAAAGGCTTCTTGAAGGGAAAGATGTAACTCTGTGAGATGAATTAACAGAACACAGAGCAGTTTCTCAGAAAGCTTCTTTCCAGTTTTGAACGGAAGATATTTCCTTTTTCACCATAGCCCTCAAAGGGCTTCCAAATATCCCTTTGCCAATTCCACAAGAACAGCCTTAGCGAAAGGCTTCTTGAAGGGAAAGATGTAACTCTGTGAGATGAATTAACAGAACACAAAGTACTTTCTCAGAAACCTTCATTCCAGTTTTTATCTGACGACATTTCCTTTTTCACCATAGCTCTCTATGGGCTTCCAAATATCACTTTGCAAATTCCCCAAGAAGAGTCTTAGCGAAAGGCTTCTTGAGGGGAAAGCTGTAACTCTGTGAGATGAATTAACAGAACACAAAGCAGTTTCTCAGAAAGCTTCTTTCCAGTTTTTAACGGAAGATATTTCCTTTTTCACCATAGCCCTCTAAGGGCTTCCAAATATCACTTTGCAAATTCCACAAGAACAGTCTTAGCGAAAGGCTTCTTGAGGGGAAAGCTGTAACTCTGTGAGATGAATTAACAGAACACAAAGCAGTTTCTCAGAAAGCTTCTTTCCAGTTTTTAACGGAAGATATTTCCTTTTTCACCATAGCCCTCTATGGGCTTCCAAATATCACTTTGCAAATTCCACAAGAACAGTCTTAGTGAAAGGCTTCTTGAAGGGAAAGCTGTAACTCTGTGAGATGAATTAACAGAACACAAAGCAGTTTCTCAGAAAGCTTCTTTCCAGTTTTTAACGGAAGATATTTCCTTTTTCACCATAGCCCTCTATAGGCTTTCAAATATCACTTTGCAAATTCCACAAGAACAGTCTTAGCGTATGACTTCTTGAGGGGAATGCTGTAACTCTGTGAGATGAATTAACAGAATCCAAAGCAGTTTCTCAGAAAGCTTCTTTCCAGTTTTTAACGGAAGATATTTCCTTTTTCACCATAGCCCTCTATGGGCTTCCAAATATCATTTTGCAAATTCCACAAGAACAGTCTTAGTGAAAGGCTTCTTGAGGGGAAAGCTGTAACTCTGTGAGATGAATTAACAGAACACAAAGCAGTTTCTCAGAAACCTTCTTTCCAGTTTTTAACGGAAGATATTTCCTTTTTCACCATAGCCCTCTATGGGCTTCCAAATATCACTTTGCAAATTCCACAAGAACAGTCTTAGTGAAAGGCTTCTGGAAGGGAAAGCTGTAACTCTGTGAGATGAATTAACAGAACACAAAACAGTTTCTCAGAAAGCTTCTTTCCAGTTTTTAAAGGAAGATATTTCCTTTTTCACCATAGCCCTCTATGGGCTTCCAAATATCACTTTGCAAATTCCACAATTACAGTCTTAGCGAAAGGCTTCTTGAGGGGAAAGCTGTAACTCTGTGAGATGAATTAACAGAACACAAAGCAGTTTCTCAGAAAGCTTCTTTCCAGTTTTTAACGGAAGATATTTCCTTTTTCACCATAGCCCTCTATGGGCTTCCAAATATCATTTTGCAAATTCCACAAGAACAGTCTTAGTGAAAGGCTTCTTGAGGGGAAAGCTGTAACTCTGTGAGATGAATTAACAGAACACAAAGCAGTTTCTCAGAAACCTTCTTTCCAGTTTTTAACGGAAGATATTTCCTTTTTCACCATAGCCCTCTATGGGCTTCCAAATATCACTTGCAAATTCCACAATTACAGTCTTACTGAAAGGCTTCTTGAGGGGAAAGCTGTAACTCTGTGAGATGAATTAACAGAACACAAAGCAGTTTCTCAGAAACCTTCTTTCCAGTTTTTAACGGAAGATATTTCCTTTTTCACCGTAGCCCTCTATGGGCTTCCAAATATCACTTTGCCAATTCCACAAGAACAGCCTTAGCGAAAGGCTTCTTGAAGGGAAAGATGTAACTCTGTGAGACGAATTAACAGAACACAGAGCAGTTTCTCAGAAAGCTTCTTTCCAGTTTTGAACGGAAGATATTTCCTTTTTCACCATAGCCCTCCATGGGCTTCCAAATATCCCTTTGCCAATTCCACAAGAACAGCCTTAGCGAAAGGCTTCTTGAAGGGAAAGATGTAACTCTGTGAGATGAATTAACAGAACACAGAGCAGTTTCTCAGAAAGCTTCTTTCCAGTTTTTAACGGAAGATATTTCCTTTTTCACCATAGCCCTCTATGGGCTTCCAAATATCACTTTGCCAATTCCACAAGAACAGCCTTAGCGAAAGGCTTCTTGAAGGGAAAGATGTAACTCTGTGAGATGAATTAACAGAACACAGAGCAGTTTCTCAGAAACCTTCTTTCCAGTTTTGAACGGAAGATATTTCCTTTTTCACCATAGCCCTCAATGGGCTTCCAAATATCCCTTTGCCAATTCCACAAGAACAGCCTTAGCGAAAGGCTTCTTGAAGGGAAAGATGTAACTCTGTGAGATGAATTAACAGAACACAATGCAGTTTCTCAGAAAGCTTCTTTCCAGTTTTTAACGGAAGATATTTCCTTTTTCACCATAGCCCTCTATGGGCTTCCAAATATCACTTTGCAAATTCCACAAGAACAGTCTTAGCGAAAGGCTTTTTGAGGGGAAAGCTGTAACTCTGTGAGATGAATTAACAGAACACAAAGCAGTTTCTCAGAAAGCTTCTTTCCAGTTTTTAACGGAAGATATTTCCTTTTTCACCATAGCCCTCTATGGGCTTCCAAATATCACTTTGCCAATTCCACAAGAACAGCCTTAGCGAAAGGCTTCTTGAAGGGAAAGATGTAACTCTGTGAGATGAATTAACAGAACACAGAGCAGTTTCTCAGAAAGCTTTTTTCCAGTTTTGAACGGAAGGTATTTTCTTTTTCACCATAGCCCTCTATGGGCTTCCAAATATCCCTTTGCCAATTCCACAAGAACAGCCTTAGCGAAAGGCTTCTTGAAGGGAAAGATGTAACTCTGTGAGATGAATTAACAGAACACAAAGCCGTTTCTCAGAAAGCTTCTTTCCAGTTTTTAACGGAATTGATTTCCTTTTTCACCATAGCCCTGTATGGGCTTCCAAATATCACTTTGCAAATTCCACAAGAACAGTCTTAGCGAAAGGCTTCTTCAGGGGAAAGCTGTTACTCTGTGGGATGAATTAACAGAACAAAAAGCAGTTTCTCAGAAAGCTTCTTTCCAGTTTTTAACGGAAGAGATTTCCTTTTTAACCATAGCCCTCTATGGACTTTAATTATCACTTTGCAAATACCACAAGAACAGTCTTAGCGAAAGGCTTCCTGAGCGGAAAGCTGTAACTCTGTGAGATGAATTAACAAAACACAATGCAGTTTCTCAGAAAGCTTCCTTTCGGTTTTTATCTTAGGATATTTCCTTTTTCGCCATAGCCCTCTATGGGCTTCCAAATATCCCTTTGCCAATTCCACAAGAACAGCCTTAGCGAAAGGCTTCTTGAAGGGAAAGATGTAACTCTGTGAGATGAATTAACAGAACACAGAGCAGTTTCTCAGAAAGCTTCTTTCCTGTTTTGAACGGATGATATTTCCTTTTTCACCATAGCCCTCTATGGGCTTCCAAATATCCCTTTGCCAATTCCACAAGAACAGCCTTAGCGAAAGGCTTCTTGAAGGGAAAGATGTAACTCTGTGAGATGAATTAACAGAACACAGAGCAGTTTCTCAGAAAGCTTCTTTCCAGTTTTTAACGGAAGATATTTCCTTTTTCACCATAGCCCTCTATGGGCTTCCAAATATCACTTTGCAAATTCCACAAGAACAGTCTTAGCGAAAGGCTTCTTCAGGGGAAAGCTGTAACTCTGTGAGAGGAATTAACAGAACACAAAGCCGATTCTTAGAAAGCTTCCTTCCATCCTCTCCAGCTCCTGTTGTTTCCTGACTTTTTAATGATCGCCATTCTAACTGGTGTGAGATGGTATCTTGTTGTGGTTTTGATTTGCATTTCTCTGATGGCCAGTGATGATGAGCATTTTTTCATGTGTCTGTTGGCTGTATGAATGTCTTCTTTTGAGAAATGTCTGTTCATATCCTTTGCCCACTTTTTGATGGGGTTGTTTGGTTTTTTTTTGTAAATTTGTTTGGGTTCTTTGTAGGTTCTGGATATTAGCCCTTTTTCAGATGAGTAGATTGCAAAAATTTTCTCCCATTCTGTAGGTTGCCTGTTCACTCTGATGGTAGTTTCTTTTGCTGTGTAGAAGCTCTTTAGTTTAATGAGATCCCATTTGTCAATTTTGGCTTTTGCTGCCATTGCTTTTGGTGTTTTAGACATGAAGTCTTCGGATGTGGAGAAATAGGAACACTTTTACACTGTTGGTGGGATTGTAAACTAGTTCAACCATTATGGAAAACGGTATGGCGATTCCTCAAGGATCTAGAACTAGATGTACCATATGACCCAGCCATCCCATTACTGGGTATATACCCAAAGGATTATAAATTATGCTGCTATAAAGACACATGCACACGTATGTTTATTGCAGCACTATTCACAATAACAAAGACTTGGAACCAACCGAAATGTCCATCAGTGACAGATTGGATTAAGAAAATGTGGCACATATACACCATGGAATACTATGCAGCAATAAAAAAGGATGAATTTGTGTCCTTTGTAAGGACATGGATGAAGCTGGAAACCATCATTCTCAGCAAACTATCACAAGAACAGAAAACCAAACACCGCATGTTCTCACTGATAGGTGGGAACTGAACAATGAGATCACTTGGACTCGGGAAGGGGACCATCACACACCGGGCCCTATCATGGGGACGGGGGAGGGGGGAGGGATTGCATTGGGAGTTATAACTGATGTAAATGACGAGTTGATGGGTGCAGCACAGCAACATGGCACAAGCATACATATGTAACAAACCTGCACGTTATGCACATGTACCCTACAACTTAAAGTATAATAAAAATAAATAAATAAATAAATAAAAAAGAAAGCTTCTTTCCAGTTTTTAACGGAAGATATTTCCTTTTTCACCATAGCCCTCTATGGGCTTCCAAATATCACTTTTCAAATTCCACAAGAACAGTCTTAGCGAAAGGCTTCTTGAGGGGAAAGCTGTAACTCTGTGAGATGAATTAACAAAACACAAAGCAGTTTCTCAGAAAGCTTCTTTCCAGTTTTTAACGGAAGATATTTCCTTTTTCACCATAGCCCTCTATGGGCTTCCAAATATCACTTTGCAAATTCCACAAGAACAGTCTTAGCGAAAGGATTCTTGAGGGGAAAGCTGTAACTCTCTGAGATGAATTAACAGAACACAAAGCAGTTTCTCAGAAAGCTTCTTTCCAGTTTTTAACGGAAGATATTTCCTTTTTCACCATAGCCCTCTATGGGCTTCCAAATATCACTTTGCAAATTCCACAAGAACAGTCTTAGCGAAAGGATTCTTGAGGGGAAAGCTGTAACTCTTTGAGATGAATTAACAGAACACAAAGCAGTTTCTCAGAAAGCTTCTTTCCAGTTTTTAACGGAAGATATTTCCTTTTTCACCATAGCCCTCTGTGGGCTTCCAAATATCACTTTGCAAATTCCACAAGAACAGTCTTAGCGAAAGGCTTCTTGAGGGGAAAGCTGTAACTCTGTGAGATGAATTAACAGAACACAAAGCAGTTTCTCAGAAAGCTTCTTTCCAGTTTTTAACTGAAGATATTTCCTTTTTCACCATAGCCCTCTATGGGCTTCCAAATATCACTTTGCAAATTCCACAAGAACAGTCTTAGTGAAAGGATTCTTGAGGGGAAAGCTGTAACTCTGTGAGATGAATTAACAGAACACAAAGCAGTTTCTCAGAAAGCTTCTTTCCAGTTTTTAACGGAAGATATTTCCTTTTTCACCATAGCCCTCTATGGGCTTCCAAATATCACTTTGCAAATTCCACAAGAAGAATGTTAGTGAATGGCTTCTTGAGGTGAAAGCTGAAACTCTGTGAGATGAATTAACAGAACACAAATCAGTTTCTCAGAAAGCTTCTTTCCAGTTTTTAACGGAAGATATTTCCTTTTTCACCATAGCCCTCTATGGGCTTCCAAATATCACTTTGCAAATTCCACAAGAACAGTCTTAGCGAAAGGATTCTTGAGGGGAAAGCTGTAACTCTGTGAGATGAATTAACAGAACACAAAGCAGTTTCTCAGAAAGCTTCTTTCCAGTTTTTAACGGAAGATATTTCCTTTTTCACCATAGCCCTCTGTGGGCTTCCAAATATCACTTTGCAAATTCCACAAGAACAGTCTTAGCGAAAGGCTTCTTGAAGGGAAAGCTGTAACTCTGTGAGATGAATTAACAGAACACAAAGCAGTTTCTCAGAAAGCTTCTTTCCAGTTTTAACGGAAGATATTTCCTTTTTCACCATAGCCCTCTAAGGGCTTCCAAATATCACTTTGCAAATTCCACAAGAACAGTCTTAGCGAAAGGCTTCTTGAGGGGAAAGCTGTAACTCTGTGAGATGAATTAACAGAACACAAAGCAGTTTCTCAGAAAGTTTCTTTCCAGTTTTTAACGGAAGATATTTCCTTTTTCACCATAGCCCTCTATGGGCTTCCAAATATCACTTTGCAAATTCCACAAGAACAGTCTTAGCGAAAGACTTCTTGAGGGGAAAGCTGTAACTCTGTGAGATGAATTAACAGAACACAAATCAGTTTCTCAGAAAGCTTCTTTCCAGTTTTTAACGGAAGATATTTCCTTTTTCACCATAGCCCTCTATGGGCTTCCAAATATCACTTTGCAAATTCCACAAGAACAGCCTTAGCGAAAGGCTTCTTGAAGGGAAAGATGTAACTCTGTGAGATGAATTAACAGAACACAGAGCAGTTTCTCAGAAAGCTTCTTTCCAATTTTCAAAGGAAGATATTTCCTTTTTCACCATAGCCCTCTATGGGCTTCCAAATATCACTTTGCCTCCTGATGATGATGATGATGATCAGGACTCCTGATGATGATGATGATGATGATCAGGACTCCTGATGATGATGATGATGATGATCAGGACTCATGATGATGATGATGATGATGATCAGGACTCCTGATGATGATGATGATGATGATGATCAGGACTCCTGATGATGATGATGATGATGATCAGGACTCCTGATGATGATGATGATGATCAGGACTCGATGATGATGATGACGCTGATCAGGACTCAGGATGATGATGATGATGATCAGGACTCATGATGATGATGATCAGGACTCATGATAATGATGATAATGATGATGATGATGATGATGATCAGCACTCATGATGATGATGATGATCAGGTCTCGATGATGATGATGATGATCAGGATTCGTGATGATGATGATGATCAGGA
>JABBCR010001014.1:0-40586 GCA_014849445.1 Cercopithecus mona
ATGATGATGATCAGGACTCCTGATGATGATGATGATGATGATCAGGACTCATGATGATGATGATGATGATCAGGACTCATGATGATGATGATGATGATGATGATGATCAGGACTCCTGATGATGATGATGATGATGATCAGGACTCCTGATGATGATGATGATGATCAGGACTCATGATGATGATGATGATGATGATGATCAGGACTCGATGATGATGATGACGCTGATCAGGACTCAGGATGATGATGATGATGATCAGGACTCATGATGATGATGATCAGGACTCATGATGATGATGATAATGATGATGATGATGATCAGGACTCATGATGATGATGATGATCAGGACTCATGATGATGATGATGATGATCAGGACTCATGATGATGATGATGATCAGGACTCGATGATGATGATGATGATCAGGACTCATGATGATGATGATGATCAGGACTCATGATGATGATGATGATGATCAGGACTCATGATGATGATGATGATGATCAGGACTCATGATGATGATGATGATGATCAGGAATCATGATGATGATGATCAGGACTCATGATGATGATGATGATCAGGACTCATGATGATGATGATGATGATCAGGACTCATGATGATGATGATGATCAGGACTCATGATGATGATGATGATCAGGACTCATGATGATGATGATGATCAGGACTCATGATGATGATGATGATGATCAGGACTCATGATGATGATGATGATCAGGACTCGATGATGATGATGATGATCAGGATTCATGATGATGATGATCAGGACTCATGACGATGACGATGATGATGATGATCAGGACTCATGATGATGATGATGATGATGATCAGGACTCATGATGATGATGATGATGATCAGGACTCATGATGATGATGATGATGATCAGGTCTTATGATGATGATGATGATGATCAGGACTCCTGATGATGATGATGATGATGATCAGGACTCCTGATGATGATGATGATCAGGACTCCTAATGATGATGATGATCAGGACTCATGATGATGATGATTATGATCAGGACTCATGATGATAATGATGATGATGATCAGGATTCATGATGATGACTATGATGATCAGGACTCATAATGATGATGATGATCAGGACTCATGATGATGATGATAATGATGATGATGATGATCAGGACTCATGATGATGACGATGATGATGATGATCAGGACTCTTGATGATGATGATGATCAGGTCTCAATGATGATGATGATGATGATCAGAACTCATGATGATGATGATGATGATCAGGACTCATGATGATGATGATGATGATCAGGACTCATGATGATGATGATAATGATGATGATGATGATCAGGACTCATGATGATGATGATGATCAGAACTCGATGATGATGATAATCAGGACTCGATGATGATGATG
Organism: Cercopithecus mona; assembly: GCA_014849445.1. Taxonomy (NCBI): domain Eukaryota; kingdom Metazoa; phylum Chordata; class Mammalia; order Primates; family Cercopithecidae; genus Cercopithecus; species Cercopithecus mona. The sequence continues at coordinate 1,419 of JABBCR010001014.1, forward strand.
ATCAGGACTCATGATGATGATGATGATGATCAGGACTCATGATGATGATGATGATGACGATCAGGACTCATGATGATGACGATGATGGTCAGGACTCATGATGATGATGATCAGGACTCATGATGATGATGATGATGATCAGGACTCATGATGATGATGATGATGATGATCAGGACTCATGATGATGATGATGATGATCAGGACTCATGATGATGATGATGATGATGATGATCAGGACTCATGATGATGATGATCAGGACTAATGATGATGATGATGATGATCAGGACTCATGATGATGATGATGATCAGGACTCATGATGATGATGATGATCAGAACTTGATGATGATGATGATCAGGACTCATGATGATGATGATGATGATGATGATCAGGACTCATGATGATGATGATGATGATCAGAACTCGATGATGATGATCAGGACTCATGATGATGATGATGATGATCAGAACTCATGATGATGATCAGGCCTCATGATGATGATGATGAGCAGGCCTCATGATGATGATGATGATGATCAGGACTCCTGATGATGATGATGATCAGGACTCATGATGATGATGATGATGATCAGGACTCATGATGATGATGATGATGATCAGGACTCATGATGATGATGATGATGATGATCAGGACTCATGATGATGATGATGATCAGGACTCATCATGATGATAAGGACTCATGATGATGATGATGATGATGATCAGGATTCATGATGATGATGATGATCAGGACTCATGATGATGATGATCAGGACTCGGTGATGATGATGATCAGGACTCGATGATGATGATGATGATCAGGACTCATGATGATGATGCTGATCAGGACTCATGATGATGATGATGATCAGGACTCATGATGATGATGATGATCAGGACTCATGATGATGATGATCAGGACTCATGATGATGATGATGATGATCAGGACTCATGATGATGATGATGATCAGGACTCATGATGATGATGATCAGGACTCATGATGATGATGATGATCAGGAATCATGATGATGATGATGATCAGGACTCATGATGATGATGATGATCAGGACTCATGATGATGATGATCAGGACTCATGATGATGATGATGATGATCAGGACTCATGATGATGATGATGATCAGGACTCATGATGATGATGATCAGGACTCCTGATGATGATGATGATGATGATCAGGACACATGATGATGATGATGATCAAGACTCATGATGATGATGATCAGGACTCGTGATGATGATGATGATGATCAGGACTCATGATGATGATGATCAGGGCTCGATGATGATGATGATGATCAGGACTCATGATGATGATGATGATGATGATCAGCACTCATGATGATGATGATCAGGACTCATGATGATGATGATGATCAGGACTCATGATGATGATGATGATCAGGACTCATGATGATAATGATGATGATGATCAGGACTCATGATAATGATGATGGTGATGATCAGGACCATGATGATGATGATGATGAGGACTCATGATGATGATGATGATGATCAGGACTCATGATGATGATGATGATGATCAGGACTCATGATGATGATGATGATCAGGACTCATGATGATGATGATGATGATCAGGACTCATGATGATGATCAGGACTCATGATGATGATGATGATGATGATCAGGACTCATGATGATGATGATGATGATGATCAGGACTCATGATGATGATGATGATCAGGACTTATGATGATGATGATGATCAGGACTCATGATGATGATGATGATCAGGACTCATGATGATGATGATGATCAGGACTCATGATGATGATGATCAGGACTCATGATGATGATGATGATCAGGACTCATGATGATGATGATGATCAGGACTGATGATGATGATCAGGACTCATGATGATGATGATGATGATCAGGACTCGATGATGATGATGATGATCAGGACTCGATGATGATGATGATCAGGACTCATGATGATGATGATGATCAGGACTCATGATGATGATGATGATCAGGACTCATGATGATGATGATCAGGACTCATGATGATGATGATGATCAGGACTCGATGATGATGATGATGATGATCAGGACTCGATGATGATGATGATCAGGACTCATGATGATGATGATCAGGACTCATGATGATGATGATGATGATCAGGACTCGATGATGATGATGATCAGGACTCATGATGATGATGATGATCAGGACTCATGATGATGATGATGATCAGGACTCATGATGATGATGATGATCAGGACTCGATGATGATGATGATGAGTACTCATGATGATGATGATGATCAGGACTCGATGATGATGATGATGATGATCAGGACTCGATGATGATGATGATCAGGACTCATGATGATGATGATCTGGACTCATGATGATGATGATGATCAGGACTCGATGATGATGATGATCAGGACTCAATGGTGATGATGATGATCAGAACTCGATGATGATGATGATCAGGACTCATGATGATGATGATGATGATGATGATCAGGACTCATGATGATGACGATGATGATCTGGACTCATAATGATGATGATCAGGACTCATGATGATGATCAGGACTCATGATGATGATGATGATCAGAACTCGATGATGATGATCAGGATTCATGATGATGATGATGATGATCAGGTCTCGATGATGATGATGATGATGATCAGGATTCATGATGATGATGATGATGATCAGGACTCATGATGATGATGATGATCAGGACTCATGATGATGATGATGATGATGATCAGGACTCATGATGATGATGATGATCAGGACTCATTCTGATGATGATGATGATCAGGACTCATGATGATGATGATGATGATCAGGACTAATGATGATGATGATCAGGACTCATGATGATGATGATGATCAGGACTCATGATGATGATGATGATGATGATGATGATCAGGACTCATGATGATGATGATGATCAGGACTCGATGATGATGATGATCAGGACTCATGATGATGATGATGATCAGGACTCATGATGATGATGATGATGATCAGGACTCATGATGATGATGATGATGATGATGATCAGGACTCATGATGATGATGATGATGATCAGGACTCATGATGATGATGATGATCAGAACTCATGATGATGATGATCAGGACTCCTGATGATGATGATGATCAGGACTCATGATGATGATGATGATCAGGATTCATGATGATGACTATGATGATCAGGACTCATAATGATGATGATGATCAGGACTCATGATGATGATGATGATGATGATGATGATCAGGACTCATGATGATGACGATGATGATGATGATCAGGACTCTTGATGATGATGATGATCAGGTCTCAATGATGATGATGATGATCAGAACTCATGATGATGATGATGATCAGGACTCATGATGATGATGATATGATGATGATCAGGACTCATGATGATGATGATGATCAGGACTCATGATGATGATGATGATGATCAGGACTCATGATGATGATGATGATGATGATGATCAGGACTCATGATGATGATGATGATGATCAGGACTCATGATGATGATGATGATGATCAGGACTCATGATGATGATGATGATCAGGACTCATGATGATGATGATCAGGACTCATGATGATGATGATGATCAGGACTCATGATGATGATGATGATCAGGACTCATGATGATGATGATGATGATCAGGACTCATGATGATGATGATGATCAGGACTCATGATGATGATGATGATGATGATCAGGACTCATGATGATGATGATAATGATGATGATGATGATCAGGACTCATAATGATGATGATGATGATCAGGACTCGATGATGATGATGATCAGGACTCATGATGATGATGATGATGAGGACTCATGATGATGATGATGATGATCAGGACTCATGATGATGATGATGATCAGGACTCATAATGATGATGATGATCAGGACTCATGATTATGACGATGATGATGATGATCAGGTCTCTTGATGATGATGATCAGGTCTCAATGATGATGATGATGATCAGAACTCATGATGATGATGATGATGATCAGGACTCATGATGATGATGATATGATGATGATGATCAGGACTCATGATGATGATGATGATGATCAGGACTCGATGATGATGATGATCAGGACTCATGATGATGATGATGATCAGGACTCATGATGATGATGATCAGGACTCATGATGATGATGATCAGGACTCATGATGATGATCAGGTCTCTTGATGATGATGATCAGGTCTCAATGATGATGATGATGATTATCAGGACTCATGATGATGATGATGATTAGCAGGACTCATGATGATGATGATATGATGATGATGATCAGGACTCATGATGATGATGATCAGGACTCATCATGATGATGATGATCAGGACTCATGATGATGATGATGATGATCAGGACTCATGATGATGATGATCAGGACTCATGATGATGATGATGATGATGATCAGGACTCATGATGATGATGATGATCAGGACTCATGATGATAATGATGATGATGATCAGGACTCATGATAATGATGATGGTGATGATCAGGACCATGATGATGATGATGATGAGGACTCATGATGATGATGATGATGATCAGGACTCATGATGATGATGATGATGATCAGGACTCATGATGATGATGATGATGATCAGGACTCGATGATGATGATCAGGACTCATGATGATGATGATGATCAGGACTCATGATGATGATGATGATGATCAGGACTCATGATGATGATGATGATCAGGACTCATGATGATGATGATGATGATGATCAGGACTCATGATGATGATGATGATGATGATGATCAGGACTCATGATGATGATGATGATCAGGACTCATGATGATGATGATGATCAGGACTCATGATGATGATGATGATCAGGACTCATGATGATGATGATGATCAGGACTCATGATGATGATGATGATCAGGACTCATGATGATGATGATGATCAGGACTCATCATGATGATGATGATCAGGACTCATGATGATGATGATGATGATCAGGACTCATGATGATGATGATGATCAGGACCATGATGATGATGATGATGATCAGGACTCATGATGATGATGATGATCAGGACACATGATGATGATGATGATGATCAGGACTCATGATGATGATGATGATGATCAGGACTCATGATGATGATGATCAGGACTCATGATGATGATGATGATGATGATCAGGACTCATGATGATGACGATGATGATCTGGACTCATAATGATGATGATCAGGACTCATGATGATGATGATGATCAGGACTCATGATGATGATGATGATCAGGACTCATGATGATGATGATGATGATCAGGACTCATGATGATGATGATCAGGACTCATGATGATTATGATGATCAGGACTCATGATGATGATGATGATGATCAGGACTCATGATGATGATCAGGACTCATGATGATGATGATGATGATGATGATGATCAGGACTCATGATGATGATGATGATCAGCACTCATGATGATGATGATGATCAGGTCTCGATGATGATGATGATGATCAGGATTCGTGATGATGATGATGATGATCAGGACTCAAGATTATGATGATGATGATGATCAGGACTCATGATGATGATGATGATGATCAGGACTCATGATGATGATGATCAGGACTCATGATGATGATGATGATGATGATGATGATGATGATCAGGACTCATGATGATGATGATGATGATCAGGACTCATGATGATGATGATGATCAGGACTCATGATGATGATGATGATGATCAGGACTCATGATGATGATGATGATGATGATCAGGACTCATGATGATGATGATGATGATCAGGACTCATGATGATGATGATGATCAGGACTCATGATGATGATGATGATCAGGACTCCTGATGATGATGATGATGATCAGGACTCCTGATGATGATGATGATGATGATCAGGACTCCTGATGATGATGATGATCAGGACTCCTGATGATGATGATGATCAGGACTCATGATGATGATGATGATCAGAACTCATGATGATGATGATGATCAGGACTCATGATGATGATGATCAGGACTCATGATGATGATGATGATCAGGTCTCGATGATGATGATGATGATCAGGATTCATGATGATGATGACGATGATCAGGAATCATGATGATGATGATGATGATGATCAGGACTCATGATGATGATGATCAGGACTCATGATGATGATGATGATGATCAGGACTCATGATGATGATGATGATGATGATCAGGACTCATGATGATGATGATGATGATCAGGACTCATGATGATGATGATGATCAGGACTCGATGATGATGATGATCAGGACTCATGATGATGATGATGATCAGGACTGATGATGATGATGATCAGGACTCATGATGATGATGATGATGATCAGGACTCATGATGATGATGATGATCAGGACTCATGATGATGATGATGATGATCAGGACTCATGATGATGATGATGATGATCAGGCCTCATGATGATGATGATGATGATGATCAGAACACATGATGATGATGATGATGATCAGGACTCCTGATGATGATGATGATGATCAGGACTCATGATGATGATGATCAGGACTCATGATGATGATGATGATCAGGACTCATGATGATGATGATCAGGACTCATGATGATGATGATGATGATCAGGACTCATGATGATGATGATGATGATGATCAGGACTCATGATGATGATGATGATCAGGACTCATGATGATGATGATGATCAGGACTCGATGATGATGATGATGATGATCAGGACTCATGATGATGATGATGATCAGGACTCATGATGATGATGATGATGATCAGGACTTGATGATGATCAGGACTGATGATGATGATGATGATGATCAGTACTCATGATGATGATGATGATCAGGACTCATGATGATGATGATCAGGACTCATGATGATGATGATGATCAGGACTCATGATGATGATGATGATGATGATCAGGACTCATGATGATGATGATGATCAGGACTCATGATGATGATGATCAGGACTCATGATGATGGTGATCAGGACTCATGATGATGATCAGGACCCATGATGATGATGATGATGATCAGGACTCATGATGATGATGATGATCAGGACTCATGATGATGATGATGATGATCAGGACTCATGATGATGATGATGATCAGGACTCATGATGATGATGATGATCAGGACTCATGATGATGATGATGATCAGGACTCATGATGATGATGATAAAATTGATCAGGACTCATGATGATATTGATCAGGACTCATGATGATGATGATGATGATCAGGACTCATGATGATGATGATGATGATCAGAACTCATTATGATGATGATGATCAGGACTCATGATGATGTTCATGGTGATCAGGACTCATGATGATGATGATGGTCAGGATTCATGATCATGATGATGATGATCAGGACTCGATGATGATGATGATCAGGACTCATGATCATGATGATGATGATCAGGACTCATGATGATGATGATGATGATGATCAGGACTCGATGATGATGATGATCAGGACTCATGATGATGATGATGATGATCAGGACTCATGATGATGATGATGATGATCAGGTCTCGATGATGATGATGATGATCAGGACTCATGATGATGATGATGATGATCAGGACTCATGATGATGACGATGATGATCAGGACTCATGATGATGATCAGGACTCATGATGATGATGATGATGATCAGGACTCATGATGATGATGATCAGGACTCGATGATGATGATGATGATCAGGACTCATGATGATGATGATAGTGATGATGATGATGATCAGAACTCATGATGATGATGATGATCAGGACTCATGATGATGATGATGATCAGGACTCATGATGATGATGATCAGAACTCATGATGATGATGATGATCAGGACTCATGATGATGATGATCAGGACTCATGATGATGATGATGATCAGGTCTCGATGATGATGATGATGATCAGGATTCATGATGATGATGACGATGATCAGGACTCATGATGATGACGATGATGATGATCAGGACTCATGATGATGATGACGATGATCAGGACTCATGATGATGATGATGATCAGGACTCATGATGATGATGATGATCAGGTCTCGATGATGATGATGATCAGGACTCATGATGATGATGATCAGGACTCATGATGATGATGATGATGATGATCAGGACTCATGATGATGATGATGATCAGGACTCATGATGATGATGATCAGGACTCATGATGATGATGATGATGATCAGGACTCATGATGATGATGATGATCAGGTCTCGATGATGATGATGATGCTGATCAGGATTCATGATGACGATGATGATGATCAGGACCCATGATCACGATGATGATGATCTGGACTCATGATGATGATGATGATCAGGACTCGATGATGATGATGATCAGGACTCGATGATGATGATCAGGACACATGATGATGATGATGATGATCAGAACTCGATGATGATGATGATCAGGACTCATGATGATGATGATGATGATCAGGACTCATGATGATGATGATGATGATCAGGACTCATGATGATGATGATGATCAGGACTCGATGATGATGATGATGATGAGTACTCATGATGATGATCAGGACTCATGATGATGATGATGATCAGGACTCATGATGATGATGATGATGATCAGGACTCATGATGATGATGATGATCAGTACTCATGATGATGATGATGATCAGGACTCATGATGATGATGATGATCAGGACTCGATGATGATGATGATGATGAGTACTCATGATGATGATCAGGACTCGATGATGATGATGATCAGGACTCATGATGATGATGATGAACAGGACTGATGATGATGATGATGATGATCAGGACTCATGATGATGATGATCAGGAGTTATGATCATGATGATGATGATCAGGACTCATGATGATGATCAGGACTCATGATGATGATGATGATCAGGACTCATGATGATGATCAGGACTCATGATGATGATGATGATGATCAGGACTCATGATGATGATGATGATCAGGACTCATGATGATGATGATGATGATGATCAGGACTCATGATGATGATGATGATCAGGACTCATGATGATGATGATGATGATCAGGACTCATGATGATGATGATGATGATCAGGACTCATGATGATGATGATGATCAGGACTCGATGATGATGATGATGATGATCAGGAATCATGATGATGATGATGATCAGGACTCATGATGATGATGATGATGAGGACTCATGATGATGATGATGATGATCAGGACTCATGATGATGATGATGATGATCAGGACTCATGATGATGATGATGATGATCAGGACTCATGATGATGATGATGATGATCAGGACTCATCATGATGATGATGATCAGGACTCATGATGATGATGATGATGATCAGGACTCATGATGATGATGATGATCAGTACTCATGATGATGATGATGATGATCAGGACTCATGATGATGATGATGATGATGATCAGGACTCATGATGATGATGATGATGATCAGGACTCATGATGATGATGATGATCAGGACTCATGATGATGATGATGATGATCAGGACTCATGATGATGATGATGATGATCAGTACTCATGATGATGATGATGATGATCAGGACTCATGATGATGATGATGATCAGGACTCATGATGATGATGATGATGATCAGGACTCATGATGATGATGATGATCAGGACTCATGATGATGATGATGATGATCAGGACTCATCATGATGATGATGATCAGGACTCATGATGATGATGATCAGGACCATGATGATGATGATGATGATCAGGACTCATGATCATGATGATGATCAGGACTCATGATGATAATGATCAGGACTCATGATGATGATGATGATCAGGACTCATGATGATGATCAGGACTCATGATGATGATGATGATCAGGACTCATGATGATGATGATGATCAGGACTCATGATGATGATGATGATGATCAGGACTCATGATGATGATGATGATCAGGACTCATGATGATGATGATGATGATCAGGACTCGATGATGATGATGATGATGATGATCAGGACTCATGATGATGATGATGATGATGATGATCAGTACTCATGATGATGATGATCAGGACTCATGATGATGATGATGATGATCAGGACTCATGATGATGATGATGATGATGATCAGGACTCATGATGATGATGATGATGATCAGGACTCGATGATGATGATGATCAGGACTCATGATGATGATGATGATGATCAGGACTCATGATGATGATGATGATGATCAGGACTCATGATGATGATCAGGACTCGATGATGATGATGATCAGGACTCGATGATGATGATCAGGACTCATGATGATGATGATGATGATCAGAACTCGATGATGATGATCAGGACTCATGATGATGATGATGATGATGATCAGGACTCATGATGATGATGATGATGATGATCAGGACTCATGATGATGATGATCAGGACTCATGATGATGATGATGATCAGGACTCATGATGATGATGATGATGATCAGGACTCATGATGATGATGATTATCAGGACTCATGATGATGATGATCAGGACTCATGATGATGATGATGATCAGGACTCATGATGATGATGATGATCAGGACTCATGATGATGATGATGATCAGGACTCATGATGATGATGATGATGATGATCAGTACTCATGATGATGATGATGATCAGGACTCATGATGATGATGATGATGATCAGGACTCATGATGATGATGATCAGGACTCGATGATGATGATGATCAGGACTCATGATGATGATGATGATGATGATCAGGACTCATGATGATGATGATGATCAGGACTCATGATGATGATGATGATCAGGACTCGATGATTATGATGATGATGATGATGATCAGGACTCATGATGATGATGATGATCAGGACTCATGATGATGATGATCAGGACTCATGATGATGATGATGATGATCAGGACTCATGATGATGATGATGATGATCAGGACTCATGATGATGATGATCAGGACTCATGATGATGATGATGATGATCAGGACTCATGATGATGATGATGATCAGGACTCATGATGATGATGATGATGATGATCAGGACTCATGATGATGATGATGATCAGGACTCATGATGATGATCAGGACTCATGATGATGATGATGATCAGGACTCATCATGATGATGATGATGATGATGATCAGGACTCATGATGATGATGATGATGATGATGATCAGGACTCATGATGATGATGATGATGATCAGGACTCATGATGATGATGATAATGATGATCAGGACTCATGATGATGATGATCAGGACTCATGATGATGATGATGATGATCAGGACTCATGATGATGATGATGATCAGGACTCATGATGATGATCAGGACTCATGATGATGATGATGATGATGATCAGGACTCATGATGATGATGATGATCAGGACTCATGATGATGATGCTGATCAGGACTCATGATGATGATGGACTCATGATGATGATGATTAGTACTCATGATGATGATGATGATCAGGACTCATGATGATGATGATGATGATCAGGACTCATGATGATGATGATGATCAGGACTCATGATGATGATGATGATCAGGACTCATGATGATGATGATGATGATCAGGACTCATGATGATGATGATGATCAGGACTCATGATGATGATGATCAGGACTCATGATGATGATGGTGATGATCAGGACTCATGATGATGATGATGATGATGATCAGGACTCGATGGTGATGATCAGGACTCGATGATGATGATGATCAGGACTCGATGATGATGATGATCAGGACTCATGATGATGATGATGATGATGATCAGCACTCATCATGATGATGATGATCAGGACTCATCATGATGATGATCAGGACTCATGATGATGATAATGATCAGGAATCATGATGATGATGATGATCAGCACTCATGATGATGGTGATGATGATGATCAGGACTCATGATGATGATGATCAGGACTCATGATGATGTTGATGATGATCAGGACTCATGATGATGATGATGATGATCAGGACTCATGATGATGATGATGATCAGGACTCATGATGATGATGATCAGGACTCATGATGATGATGATGATCAGTACTCGATGATGATGATGATGATCAGGACTCATGATGATAATCAGGACTCATGATGATGATGATGATGATGATCAGAACTCATTATGATGATGATGATCAGGACTCATGATGATGATGATGATGATCAGGACTCATGATGATGATGATGGTCAGGACTCATGATGATGATGATGATGATCAGGACTCATGATGATGATGATGATCAGGACTTATGATGATGATGATGATCAGGACTCATGATGATGATGATGATCAGGACTCATGATGATGATGATGATGATCAGGACTCATGATCATGATGATGATGATCAGGACTCATGATGATGATGATCAGGACTCATGATGATGATGATGATGATGATCAGAACTCATGATGATGATGATGATCAGGACTCATGATGATGATCAGGACTCATGATGATGATGATGATCAGGACTCATGATGATGATGATGATGATCAGGACTCATGATGATGATGATGATGATCAGGACTCATGATGATGATGATGATGATCAGGACTCGATGATGATGATCAGGACTCATGATGATGATGATGATCAGGACTCATGATGATGATGGTGATGATGATTATCAGGACTCTTGATGATGATGATGATGATCAGAACTCGATGATGATGATGATCAGGACTCATGATGATGATGATGATGATGATCAAGACTCGATGATGATGATGATGATAATGATGATCAGGACTCATTATGATTATGATGATCAGGACTCATGATGATGATGATGATGATCAGGACTTATGATGGTGATGATGATGATCAGGTCTCATGATGATGATGGTGATGATCAGGACTCATGATGATGATGATGATGAGGACTCATGATGATGAATGATGATGATGATGATCAGGACTCATGATGATGATGATCAGGACTCATGATGATGATGATCAGGACTCATGATGATGATGATGATGATCAGGACTCCTGATGATGATGATGATGATGATCAGGACTCATGATGATGATGATCAGGACTCGATGATGATGATGATCAGGACTCATGATGATGATGATGATGATCAGGACTCATGATGATGATGATGATGATCAGGACTCATGATGATGATGATGATGATCAGGACTCATGATGATGATGATGATGATGATCAGGACTCATGATGATGATGATGATGATCAGGACTCATGATGATGATGATGATCAGGACTCATGATGATGATCATTATGATGATCAGGACTCATGATGATGATGATGATCAGGTCTTATGATGATGATGATGATGATGATCAGGACTCATGATGATGATGGTGATGATGATTATCAGGACTCTTGATGATGATGATGATGATCAGAACTCGATGATGATGATGATCAGGACTCATGATGATGATGATGATGATGATCAGGACTCATGATGATGATGATGATGATCAGGACTCATGATGATGATGATGATGATCAGGACTCATGATGATGATGATGATGATGATGATCAGGACTTATGATGGTGATGATGATGATCAGGTCTCATGATGATGATAATGGTGATGATCAGGACTCATGATGATGATGATGATCAGGACTCGATGATGATGATTATGATGATGATGATGATGATCAGGACTCATGATGATGATGATGATGATCAGGACTCATGATGATGATGATCAGGACTCATGATGATGATGATGATGATCAGGACTCATGATGATGATGATGATGATGATCAGGACTCCTGATGATGATGATGATGATGATCAGGACTCCTGATGATGATGATGATCAGGACTCATGATGATGATGGTCAGGACTCATGATGATGATGATGATCAGGACTCATGATGATGATGATGATGATGATCAGGACTCATGATGATGATAATGATAATGATGATGATGATGATAATCAGAACTCATGATGATGATGATGATGATGATGATTAGGACTCATGATGATGATGATGATCAGGACTCATGATGATGATGATGATGATCATGTCTCGATGATGATGATGATGATCAGGACTCATGATGATGACGATGATGATGATGATCAGGACTCATGATGATGATGATGATCAGGTCTCGATGATGATGATGATGATGATCAGGACTCATGATGATGATGATCAGGACTCATGATGATGATGATGATGATCAGGACTCATGATGATGATGATGATCAGGACTCATGATTATGATGATGATGATCAGGTCTCATGATGATGATGATGATGATCAGGACTCATGATGATGATGATGATCAGGACTCATGATGATGATGATGATGATCAGGACTCATGATGATGATGATGATCAGGTCTCGATGATGATGATGATGATCAGGACTCATGATGATGATGATGATGATGATCAGGACTCATGATGATGATGATGATGATCAGGACTAGATGATGATGATGATCAGGACTCATGATGATGATGATCAGGACTCATGATGATGATGATGATGATCAGGACTCATGATGATGATGATGATGATAAGGACTAGATGATGATGATGATCAGGACTCATGATGATGATGATCAGGACTCATGATGATGATGATGATGATCAGGACTCATGATGATGATGATGATCAGGACTCATGATGATGATGATGATGATCAGGACTCATGATGATGATGATGATGATCAGGACTCATGATGATGATGATGATCAGGACTCATGATGATGATGATGATGATGATCAGGACTCATGATGATGATGATCAGGACTCATGATGATGATGATGATGATGATCAGGACTCCTGATGATGATGATGATGATCAGGACTCATGATGATGATGATGATCAGGACTCATGATGATGATGATGATGATCAGGACTCATGATGATGATGATGATGATCAGGACTCATGATGATGATGATGATCAGGACTCATGATGATGATGATGATGATGATCAGGACTCATGATGATGATGATGATGATCAGGACTCATGATGATGATGATGATGATGATGATGATGATGATCAGGACTCATGATGATGATGATGATGATGATGATCAGGACTCCTGATGATGATGATGATGATCAGGACTCCTGATGATGATGATGATGATGATCAGGACTCCTGATGATGATGATGATGATCAGGACTCATGATGATGATGATGATGATCAGGACTCATGATGATGATGATTATCAGGACTCATGATGATGATATGATGATGATCATCAGGACTCATGATGATGATCAGGACTCATGATGATGATGATGATCAGGACTCATGATGATGATGATGATGATGATGATCAGGACTCATGATGATGATGATGATCAGGACTCATGATGATGATGATGATGATCAGGACTCATGATGATGATGATCAGGACTCATGATGATGACGACGATGATGATGATCAGGACTCATGATGATGATGATGATCAGGATTCATGATGATGATGATCAGGACTCATGATGATGATGATGATGATCAGGACCCATGATGATGATGATGATGATCAGGACTCATGATGATGATGATGATGATGATGATTGTGATCAGGACTCATGATGATGATGATGATCAGGTCTCATGATGATGATAAATATGATCAGGACTCATGATGATGATGATCAGGACTCATGATGACGATGATGATGATCAGGACTCATGATGATGATGATGATCAGGACTCATAATGATGATGATAATGATGATCAGGACTCGATGATGATGATGATCAGGACTCATGATGATGATGATGATGATGATCAGGACTCATGATGATGATGATCAGGACTCATGATGATGATGATGATGATCAGGACTCGATGATGATGATGATCAGGACTCATGATGATGATGATAATGATGATGATCAGGACTCATGATGATGATGATGATCAGAACTCATGATGATGATGATGATCAGGACTCATGATGATGATGATGATGATCAGGACTCATGATGATGATGATGATCAGGACTCATGATGATGATGATGATGATGATCAGGACTCATGATGATGATGATGATGATCAGGACTCATGATGATGATGATGATCAGGACTCATGATGATGATGATGATGATCAGGACTCATGATGATGATGATGATCAGGACTCATGATGATGATGATGATCAGGACTCATGATGATGATGATGATGATCAGGACTCATGATGATGATGATGATGATCAGGACTCATGATGATGATGATCAGGCCTCATGATGATGATGATGATTAGGACTCATGATGATGATAATCAGAACTCATGATGATGATGATGATGATGATGATGATTAGGACTCATGATGATGATGATGATCAGGACTCATGATGATGATGATGATGATCATGTCTCGATGATGATGATGATGATGATCAGGACTCATGATGATGACGACGATGATGATGATCAGGACTCATGATGATGATGATGATCAGGATTCATGATGATGATGATCAGGACTCATGATGATGATGATGATGATCAGGACTCGATGATGATGATGATCAGGACTCATGATGATGATGATCAGGACTCATGATGATGATGATGATCAGGACTCATGATGATGATGATGATCAGGACTCATGATGATGATGATGATGATGATCAGGACTCATGATGATGATGATCAGGACTCATGATGATGATGATGATGATCAGGACTCATGATGATGATGATGATCAGGACTCCTGATGATGATGATGATGATCAGGACTCATGATGATGATGATGATGATGATCAGGACTCATGATGATGATGATGATCAGGACTCATGATGATGATGATGATCAGGACTCGATGATGATGATGATCAGGACTCATGATGATGATGATGATGATCAGGACTCATGATGATGATGATCAGGACTCATGATGATGATGATGATGATGATCAGGACTCATGATGATGACGATGATGATCAGGACTCATAATGATGATGATCAGGACTCATGATGATGATGATGATCAGGACTCATGATGATGATGATGATGATGATCAGGACTCATGATGATGATGATGATGATGATCAGGACTCATGATGATGATGATGATCAGGACTCATGATGATGATGATGATCAGGACTCATGATGATGATGATGATGATGATCAGGACTCATGATGATGATGATGATCAGGACTCATGATGATGATGATCAGGACTCATGATGATGATGATGATGATCAGGACTCATGATGATGATGATGATGATCAGGTCTTATGATGATGATGATGATGATCAGGACTCATGATGATGATGATGATGATCAGGACTCTTGATGATGATGATGATCAGAACTCGATGATGATCAGGACTCATGATGATGATGATGATGATCAGGACTTATGATGATGATGATGATCAGGATTCATGATGATGTTGATGATGATCAGTATTCATGATGATGATAATGGTCAGGACTCATGATGATGATGATGATGATCAGGGCTCATGATGATGATGATGATCAGGACTCCTGATGATGATGATGATCAGGACTCATGATGATGATGATGATCAGGACTCATGATGATGATGATGATCAGGACTCATGATGATGATGATGATCAGGACTCGATGATGATGATGATGATGATCAGGACTCATGATGATGATGATGATGATGATCAGGACTCCTGATGATGATGATGATCAGGACTCATGATGATGATGATGATGATCAGGACTCATGATGATGATGATGATGATCAGGTCTCGATGATGATGATGATGATGATCAGGATTCATGATGACGATGATGATGATCAGGACTCATGATGATGATGATGATCAGGACTCATGATGATGATGATGATCAGGACTCATCATGATGATGATGATCAGGACTCATGATGATGATGATGATGATGATCAGGACTCATGATGATGATCAGGACTCATGATGATGATGATGATCAGGACTCATGATGATGATCAGGACTCATGATGATGATGATGATCAGGACTCATGATGATGATGATCAGGACTCATGATGATGATGATGATCAGGACTCATGATGATGATGATGATGATCAGGACTGATGATGATGATGATGATCAGGACTCATGATGATGATGATGATGATCAGGACTCATGATGATGATGATGATGATGATCAGGACTCATGATGATGATGATGATGATCAGGACTCATGATGATGATGATCAGGACTCATGATGATGATGATGATGATCAGGACTCATGATGATGACGATGATGATGATCAGGACTGATGATGATGTTGATGATGATCAGGTCTCAATGATGATGATGATGATCAGGACTCATGATGATGATGATGATGATCAGGACTCATGATGATGATGATGATCAGGACTCATGATGATGATGATCAGGACTAATGATGATGATGATGATCAAGACTCATGATGATGATGATGATGATGATCAGGACTCATGATGATGATGATGATGATCAGAACTCATTATGATGATGATGATCAGGACTCATGATGATGATGATCAGGACTCATGATGATGATGATGATGATCAGGACTCATGATGATGATGATGATCAGGACTCATGATGATGATGATCAGGACTCATGATGATGATGATGATGATCAGGACTCATGATGATGATGATGATGATCAGGACTCATGATGATGATGGTGATGATCAGGACTCATGATGATGATGATGATCAGGACTCATGATGATGATGATGATCAGGACTCATGATGATGATGATGATGATCAGGACTCATGATGATGATGATCAGGACTCATGATGATGATGATGATCAGGACTCATGATGATGATGATCAGGACTCATTATGATGATGATGATCAGGACTCATGATGATGTTCATGATGATCAGGACTCATGATGATGATGATGATGATCAGGACTAATGATCTTGATGATGATGATCAAAACACATGATGATGATGATGATGATGGTCAGGACTCGATGATGATGATGATAATCAGGACTCATGATGATGGTGATCAGGACTCATGATGATGATGATGATCAGGACTCATGTTGATGATGATGATGATCAGGACCCATGATGATGATGATGATGATCAGGACTCATGATGATGATCAGGACTCATGATGATGATGATGATGATCAGAACTCATGATGATGATGATGATCAGGACTCATGATGATGATGATGATGATCAGGACTCATGATGATGATGATGATCAGGACTCATGATGATGATGATGATGATCAGGATTCATGATGATGATGATGATCAGGACTCATGATGATGATGATGATCAGGACTCATGATGATGATGACGATGATCAGGACTCATGATGATGACGATGATGATGATGATCAGGACTCATGATGATGATGATGATCAGGTCTCGATGATGATGATGATGCTGATCAGGATTCATGATGACGATGATGATGATCAGGACCCATGATCACGATGATGATGATCAGGACTCATGATGATGATGATCAGGACTCATGATGATGATGATCAGGACTCATGATGATGATGACGATGATCAGGACTCATGATGATGACGATGATGATGATCAGGACTCATGATGATGATGACGATGATCAGGACTCATGATGATGACGATGATGATGATGATCAGGACTCGATGATGATGATCAGGACACATGATGATGATGATGATGATCAGAACTCGATGATGATGATGATCAGGACTCATGATGATGATGATGATGATGATCAGGACTCATGATGATGACGATGATGATCTGGACTCATAATGATGATGATCAGGACTCATGATGCTGATCATGATGATCAGGACTCATGATGATGATGATGATGATCCGGACTCCTGATGATGATGATGATGATGATCAGGACTCCTGATGATGATGATGATGATGATCAGGACTCCTGATGATGATGATGATGATGATGATGATCAGGACTCATGATGATGATGATCAGGACTCAAGATGATGATGTTGATGATGATGATCAGGACTCATGATGATGATGATGATGATCAGGACTAATGATCTTGATGATGATGATCAAAACACATGATGATGATGATGATCAGGACTCGATGATGATGATGATAATCAGGACTCATGATGATGATGATGATCAGGACTCATGATGATGATGATGATGATCAGGACTCATGATGATGATGATGATGATCAGGACTCATGATGATGATGATGATGATCAGTACTCATGATGATGATGATGATCAGGACTCATGATGATGATGATCAGGACTCATGATGATGGTGATCAGGACTCATGATGATGATCAGGACCCATGATGATGATGATGATGATCAGGACTCATGATGATGATGGTGATCAGGACTCATGATGATGATGATGATCAGGACTCATGTTGATGATGATGATGGTCAGGACTGATGATGATGATGATGATGATGATCAGGACTCATGATGATGATGATCAGGACTCATAATGGTGATGATAATGATGATCAGGACTCGATGATGATGATGATCAGGACTCATGATGATGATGATGATGATCAGAACTCATGATGATGATGATGATCAGGACTCATGATGATGATGATGATGATCAGGACTCATGATGATGATGGTGATGATGATCAGGACTCATGATGATGATGATCAGGACTCATGATGATGATGATGATGATGATCAGGACTCATGATGATGATGATGATCAGGACTCATGATGATGATGATGATGATGATCTGGACTCATGATGATGATAATGATCAGGACTCATGATTATGATGTTGATGATCAGGACTCATGATGATGTTGATGATGATTAGGATTCATGATGATGACGATGATCAGGACTGATGATGATGATGATGATCAGGACTTATGATGATGACGATGATGATGATGATCAGGAGTCATGATGATGACGATGATGATCAGGACTCATGATGATGATGATGATCTGGACTCATGATGATGATAATGATCAGGACTCATGATTATGATGTTGATGATCAGGACTCATGATGATGATGATGATGATGATCAGGACTCATGATGATGATGATGATGATGATCAGGACTCATGATGATGATGATGATGATGATCAGGACTCATGATGATGATGATGATGATCAGGACTCATGATGATGATGATGATCAGGACTCATGATGATGATGATGATCAGGACTCATGATGATGATGGTGATGATCAGGACTCATGATGATGATGATCAGGACTCATGATGATGATGATGATGATTCTTGCCTCGACGACGATGATGATGATGATTCTTGCCTCTAGCGTGGACTTGTTCTCTCTTGGAGCAGTTTTAGTTCACAGTTAGGCCCTGTGTTCCTCTCTTCTCTTTTCATGCTATTTTACTGGCTTCCCTCACTCCTCACAGTGGGACCACAGGAGACTGCTAAAAAGTGATGTTAAGTTTTCTGCTTATGACAATGATAAATTTAGTTTTCTCTATCTTGTTATGTGTCAGTTTCAGGGTCATCTGTTTCTATTGACTTTTATATCCTATTTAGTGAATGTGTGGACAGATTTAGCCTTACTTAGCTGCAGTTCTCCTCGAGTACTTAGAAGTCTCTTTTATGTCTTGCTTAAGAAACCCTTCGTAGATCAAGTTTATAAAGATACAAAGATTTAAAGATATAAAGTTTTGTTTTGTTTTGTTTTGAGATGGAGTTTCACTCTTGTAACCCAGACTGGAGTGCAGTGACGCGATCTTGGCTCCCTGGAACCTCCGCCTCCCAGGTTCAAGCAATTCTCCTGTCTTAGCTTTCTGAGTAGCTGGGATTACATGTGCTCACCACCACCCCTGGTTAATTTTTTTTGTATTTTTACTAGAGATGGGTTTCATCATGTTGGCCAGGCTGGTTTTGAACTCCTGACCTCAGGTGATCCACCCGCCTCGGCCTCCCAAAGTGCTGGGATTACAGACGTGAGCCACCATGCTTGGCCATTTATATATAAAGATTTTTGTTGTTGTTGCTTAACTCTTCTGTGTCTTTACAGATTTTTTTTAGGGAGGGCAGTTTGAACTATCCAATACTTGAAAAGATGGTTTTTACATCTTCTATATTCATAGTGGATTGTTCTATATCTACTAAGTTTTGTAGGACTTACTTTATATATTTTAGCCTACTATTAAATACATGCAGGGTTAGAATTATTATAATTTTATTGGCTTACAGGGAATCTTGTGTCCTCTGTACTTTCACCCTCATCTCCCATTCCTGGATTATTTTGAAGCAAATCCTGGTCATCATATTTCATCTGTAAAACATAATAATAGTTACTATATTATTATCTATTTCATTTAATATTAATATTAGTTCTTAAGATATTTTTGGTGACTGTAATGCTCATTTAACTTTCCTTATTTCATGGCATGTATATTTTGAGTTTACATCCTATAATACTTTCTTTCTTCCAGCATTTTTTTGTGAAGCAAATGTTAAACAATTATATTTTGGTGGATACTAAAAAGTTGAAAGGCTTATAGAATGAACACCTGTCAGTCTACCACCTACAGTCAGCATTTAGCTCTGTGCTCCATATTCTTTATCACTTACTCATCCAGCTGTACATTGCTCTCTCCATCCATAAGTCCATCTTCCTTTTGATGCTCTTTAATATTGGAGACATCATTATCCTTTACTGATAAACACTTCAGCATGCATATCAATAAGTAATATTGTAATGTTTCTTTGTGGTACTTCTTAGGACTTATGTAAGATGCATAAATCTTAAGTGTAACATTCAGTGAGCTTTGACATATGCATAACTTTATGTAATCTGGAGCCCTATGACAACACATAACAATTACTTTCACCCCAGAAGTACTCTTATGCCTTTTCCCAGTCATTTCCTGCCCCCACATCCACCAGAGAAAATCACTATTCGGATTTTGTTCAATATGCCTTAATTTCACCTATCTTAGAACTTCTTGTAAGTGGAATTACACAGTATACTCTCTGTCAGAAAATTAGCAGGTTGATTTTTTTTTATGGTTATTGTTGTTGACTTTGTCCTGTTGTTTCCAAAAAAAGCAGGTTCATACAGACTGTGGAGTTCTTTCCCATTCCTTGCTTCCCACCACCCCATAAAAAATGTGGGGGCATCCACTGAGAAATTTGGAGCTGGTCTGGGTTTTCATGGGTATGAGGTCTCTGCTTTTGGATTTATGATCGGTGCCACTCCCTCAGTTTGCATAGGTGGGAAGAGACTCCTTTCTTAGTCATCTCAAATATCATAGAAATGACAAAATATCATAGACTGGGAGGCTTAAACAACAGACATTTATTTCTTACAGTTCTAGAATCTGGGAATTCCAAGATGAAGGTGCTGGCACCTTTGTTTCATTGTGAGGGTCCCCATCCTGGCTCGCAGGCTGCCACCTTCTTGCTGTGTCCTCTCATGGGCTCACCCCATGATCTCAACTAAACCTGTTTATCTCCCAACAACTCCACCTCCAAATACCATCACATTGGAGGTTAAGGCATCAACATATGAATTTGGGGGGGATGCTAACGTTCAGTCCATTATCAACTCCCTTCTCTCGCCCCCATATTAATTGCTTGCTGATTTGTCTGTCAGTTAATTAAAATAAAAGGCTTCTTGTCTACCACTGACTTCTGAAAGTGTGAATGTTTAATGTAATGGGAGTACATGTTAGGATTTTATTTAACTCATAAGTGAGGTTACTGGCAGAATGACAAAGCTGGTTCAGTGCAGGTATGAGAAGGTGGGGTGTATGTGGGTAGTGCCAAAATAACACCATTGTAAGTTACCCTGTAACTTTACAGAATCAGCAAACTTAACTCTCATTATCTGAGTGATCAGAAAAATTAGAAATTATACAGATGATGTAGGAAAGCTCATATAATCATATATCCGACAAGTTTTGGAGTACTTTTCCTGGACAACATGGCGAAATCCCATCTCTACAAAAAATACAAAAATTAGCCAGGCAGTGGCACCTGTGGCTTGACTACAGGCAGGCACCTGGAGTTCAGCTATTCGGGAAGTTAAGGTGAGAGGATCGTGTAAGCCTGGGAGGTCGAGGCTGCAGTGAACCATGATCATGCCACTGCACTCCAGCCTGGGCAACAGAGTGAGACCCTGTCTCAAAGAAACAAAAGTTTTTATCATAATGGGATTTTGAATTATATCAAATCCTTTTCTGTATCTGTTGAGATGATCATATGCCTTTTGGTCCTTCACTCTGTTGATGTGATGTATCACAAGTATTGATTTGTGTATGTTGAATCATGATTGCATACCTGGGATAAATCTCATTTGGTCATGGTGTATTATCTTTTCTGTGTTACTGGATTGGGTTTGCTAGTATTTTGTTGAGGATTTTTCCATTTAGCGTCATCAGGGATATTGGCCTGTAGTTCTCTGTTTTTGTTGTGTTCTTGTCTGTTTTTGGTATCAGGATAATGCTGGTCTTGTAGAATGAGTTAGGAAGAATTCCTCCCCGCCCCGCTTCAGGTTTTTGGAATAGTTTGAGAAGAATTGATGTTTGTTGTTCTTTATGAGTTTACTAGAATTAAGCAGTAAAGCAATTGGGTCCTAGGTTTTTCTTTGATAGAAGACTTTTCATTACTGATTCAGTCTCATTGTTGGTCTGTTCTCCAGGAATATATGCAGAACATGTCCTGCGGCCCAAGAATCTTGGACTTGCACATCAGAGGCAACAGCAACTACAATTTTCTGATCAAAGCTTCCAGAGTGACACAGCTGAAGGCCAAGAGAAAGAAAAAAGCTCTAAGCCCATGGCATTTTCCAGCCCACCCCTAAGACATGCAGTAAGCTCAAGGAGGAGGAACAGTGTAGTGGAAATAGAGTCTAGTCAAGGCCAGAGGGAAAATCCTACAGAAATAGACAAAGTATTGAAAGGAATAGAAAATTCAAGATGGGGAGCATTCAGGTGTGCAGAGCGTGGGCAAGACTTCAGCCAGAAGACGATAGTAATCATACACAAAAAAGCACATTCCAGGCAGAAACTTTTTACATGCAGGGAGTGTCACCAGGGCTTTAGAAATGAGTCAGCATTGCTCTTGCACCAGAAGACACACACGGGAGAGAAGTCCTATGTATGCAGTGAGTGTGGGCGAGGCTTCAGCCTCAAGGCAAATCTCCTCAGACACCAGAGGACACACTCAGGAGAGAAGCCTTTTCTGTGCAAGGTGTGTGGACGAGGCTACACCAGTAAGTCATACCTCACTGTGCATGAGAGAACACACACAGGAGAGAAGCCTTATGAATGCCAGGAGTGTGGGCGAAGGTTTAATGATAAGTCCTCATACAACAAGCACTTGAAGGCACATTCAGGGGAGAAGCCTTTTGTGTGCAAGGAGTGTGGGCGAGGCTATACTAATAAGTCATACTTCATTGTGCACAAGAGAATACACTCAGGAGAGAAGCCTTACAGATGCCAGGAGTGTGGCCGAGGCTTTAGCAATAAGTCACACCTCATCACACACCAGAGGACACACTCAGGGGAGAAGCCCTTCGCGTGCAGGCAGTGTGAGCAAAGTTTTAGCGTGAAAGGAAGTCTCCTCAGACACCAGAGAACACACTCAGGGGAGAAGCCTTTTGTGTGCAAGGATTGTGAGCGAAGCTTTAGCCAAAAGTCAACTCTCGTCTACCACCAGAGAACACACTCAGGGGAGAAACCTTTCGTTTGTAGAGAATGTGGGCAAGGGTTTATTCAGAAGTCAACCCTCGTGAAACATCAGATCACACACTCAGAGGAGAAGCCTTTTGTGTGCAAGGACTGTGGACGAGGCTTTATCCAAAAGTCAACCTTCACTTTACACCAGAGGACACACTCAGAGGAGAAGCCTTATGGATGTCGGGAGTGTGGGCGAAGGTTTCGGGATAAGTCCTCGTATAACAAGCACCTGAGGGCACACTTGGGAGAGAAACGTTTTTTCTGCAGGGATTGTGGGCGAGGCTTTACCTTGAAGCCAAATCTCACCATACATCAGAGGACACACTCAGGAGAGAAACCCTTCATGTGCAAGCAGTGTGAGAAAAGTTTTAGTCTGAAGGCAAATCTTCTTAGACATCAGTGGACACACTCAGGGGAAAGGCCATTTAATTGCAAGGATTGTGGGCGAGGCTTCATCCTAAAGTCAACTCTCCTCTTCCACCAGAAGACACACTCGGGGGAGAAGCCTTTCATCTGTAGTGAATGTGGGCAAGGATTTATCTGGAAGTCAAACCTTGTGAAACACCAGCTTGCACATTCTGGCAAGCAGCCTTTTGTATGCAAGGAGTGTGGGCGAGGCTTCAACTGGAAGGGAAATCTCCTCACACACCAGAGGACACACTCAGGGGAGAAGCCCTTCGTGTGTAATGTGTGTGGGCAAGGCTTCAGCTGGAAGAGAAGTCTCACCAGACACCACTGGCGGATACACTCAAAGGAGAAGCCTTTTGTGTGCCAGGAGTGTAAGCGAGGCTATACCAGTAAGTCAGACCTCACTGTACATGAAAGAATACACACAGGAGAGAGGCCTTATGAATGCCAAGAGTGTGGATGAAAGTTTAGCAATAAGTCATACTACAGTAAGCACTTAAAGAGACACTTACGTGAGAAGGGTTTTTGTACAGGGAGTGTGGGTGAGGCTTCATCTTGAAGCCATATCTCACCAGCCATCAGAGGACACACACAGGAGAGTAACTTTGCTTTGTTACAAGCTTGAGTTGAGGCTGCATAACTTGTTTGTGAAGATATAACAAAGGCAGACAGAATCCAGAGGGCCACAGAGAACCTGAATTCAACCCATGTGTCCCCAAGAGATTCGGAGAAAAGAGGTCAATGTTTAAGGAACAGAGATGCCAGTTGAGGGGAGGGCATTATCTGGGCTATTGGGGAAATATGGTCTCTTTCTTATTGAGCACATGTTCTTGTATTTGTGCCAGGCTGTGCTTTCTAAGGACTGCTCTTAGCCAGTGACTGCAGAGCAGGGATACCAAGGGAGGTCTGTTACTGACAATCTCCCCAACCTCCTTGGACTGCAGGCAATCTAGGACACCTCCACCAAACCTCTTCTTGCACTTTCCTTCCCTCTGGTTGCCCTCCCAGCCTTCCTTGGTTTGAATGTTTTGTCCCCTCCTTAATTTATGTTGAAACGCTACATAAACTGTTTACTGTTGAAACAGTGTGACAGTATTAGGAGGTGGGACCTTTGGGAAGTGATTAAGTCAAGTCATGAAGATAGAGCTTTTGTGAATGGGATCAGGTGCCCTTATGAAAAGGCTTGATAGAGGGAGTTTGTCCTGTGGCCCTTCTATTTTCTGCTCTGTGAGGACACAATGCTCCTCCCTTCCAAATGATGCAGCATGAAGGCATCTTAGAAACAGACATGAGCCCTCAACAGACAATTGAACCTACTGATATTTTGATGTTGAACTTCACAGCCTCCAGAACTCTGGGAAAATAAAGTCCTCTTTATACATTTCCTAGCCAGTGGTATTTTGTTATAACAGCTCAAATAGACTAAGTAACTGCTCCCCTCATCATTCTCTCACAATCATATCTTGAAATAAAATCTCTGTACATGCAGTCCCATCTTGGTCTTTGCAGAGAACTCCCTCCAACACACTGATACCAAGAACAGTCTGACAAAACAGGTGGTAAAATAGGGATCTGGGGACCACTCACCTGCCTGGCAGGAGTAAAGCAGGTTGACTAGTGGGGCACAGGTAGGTGGTTAGCTGCAAAATATTTCACAGGTGATTTCCTGAGAAAATGCTTCAATGATAGAGAATGCTATGGCATGTGTGATGATGCAGGCCTTGGAAAATGTAGGGAAAGTGCCTACAAAGAGCGGAGTAGACTGATTATCGCTGATCTGCATTACCACCTGCAGAAGGACCTTGAGAAATTGAAGACGTCATTCAGCCATTAGCAAACAGTGAATGGTTAAGTAAACCAGGACTCCTTGGTGAGTGCTTACAAGACCTTTATCTTCTTGGATAGAAGGCAGAATCATTGCCCAAATATGTGGGCTGAAGGCCTTGTAGTTACAGTGGCAGAGCTCTACAGATGTTGGAATGCTTAGCCAATGCATGTCTATTTTGTAGAGGTCAGACCCTTTGTGAGGAAAATCTGGGATCCTGAAAAATGATACAGGAACATCTCCATGGATGCCCAAGATTGCCTCTGCCATGCTCCCAGCCACAGACCATCTGAGTGTGTAGAAATGGCCCATCCTTCCTTATGAATAGCATTTCCACCATTCATTACCACAGAACCTTCACAATTAAGGCCAGCTTAATGCACATGTGCCCTACATAGCTGTACACAATGCCTGTCCAGCACAGGGAAGATACATGCAATATGCCTGTCCTTTTGTAAATGGTATTTGTGATGCTTGCCCTTCAACTTCCATAACTTTCCTCATACTCATTTTGAGTTTCACTGCACATTGTGGGTTCACCAGAATTCTGTGCTTCTCTTCCATATTAAGCACATTTACATCTGAGTAATCAGGGACACTGACAGCCCCAAGAGACCACTGTCCATTTGGACCCAGAATTTGATTTGAATTCAGAAGACAACATCTTGGCATAAACAGCCAAGGAACCTGGTCAACGCATTTCCTGCTCAAGTTCCTTTTGAGCAGGAAAATGATCACACAGATGGGATTGGAAACATAAGGCAACTCATAGCTACTTCTTCCCTGTTTCTTACTCAACATGAAGTTAGTGCACTGGTAGAATGTGCATATGGAGAAGTGAAGTAAAACAGTTGAATTAGAGATTAGACACAGCGGTTCATGCCTATAATCCCAACACTTTCTGATGCCAAGTTGAGTGGATCGCTTAAGTGCAGGAGTTCAAGACCAGCCTGGCCAAAGTGGCAAAATCCCATCTCTACAAATAACTAGCCAGGTGTGGCGGCACATGCCTGTAGTCCAAACTACTTGGGAGGCTCAGATGGGAGGATCACCTGAGGCTGGGAAGTTGAGGCTGCAGTGAGCTGTGACCACACCACTGCACTCAAGTCTGGGCAACAGAGTGAGACCTTGTCTAAACAAAAACAAAAAAAAAGGTTGAATTAGTTTCTGCAACATTACTAACATTCTAAAAAAAAAACACACATCCTAATAGGAGCAACAAAGTAGAAACTGTCATTTCACTGATTGTGCTGATTAAATGGGCAATGCACAATATAATGATGAACAGGAAAGCTCGACAAATACATATGCACACACACACATATATATAATATAATTATATAAATACATAATTATATTTGGGATTACACTTGTAACCCCAGCACTTTGGGAGGCCGAGGCAAGTGGATCACGAGGTCAGGAGATCGAGACCATCCTGGCTAACACGGTGAAACCTAGTCTCTACTAAAAACACAAAAAATTAGCCGGGTGTGATGGCGGGTGCCTGTAGTCCCAGCTACTCGGGAAGCTGAGGCAGGAGAATGGTGTGAACCCGGGAGGCGGAGCTTGCAGTGAGCCGAGATCGCGCCACTGCACTCCAGCCTGGGTGACAGCGAGACTCCATCTCAAAAAAAAAAAAAAGAAAATTGCCAAGAACTACCCAGCATGTATCAGCAGAAAGTTGAGTCCCTAATATGACAGTATTCCTCAAGAAAATAAACTATTTACCTGGGGACAAACTGACTACATCAGCCACCTGCCAGCCTCTAAAAAACAGTGATTCAACCTCACAGGGATAAATACCTGGATTTATTCCAAACATGGATTTGCCTTTCTAGTCCTGTAAGGCTCAGCCAGCACTATTACTCATGCCTGATCCAAAGACATGAAATACCAAGTAGTATAACATCCAACCCAGGAGATTCACTTCATAGCAAAAATGCTATCGGAGTGTAAGAGTAGATAACAACTCTAAATATATATGTATCCAACAACAGAGCACTCAGCTACATAAAGCAAATACTATAAAAAATAAAGATTCCAAGACAATAACTATTGAGAACTTCACTCCACTGTCAGCATTGGATCATCTAAACAGAAAAATCAACAAACATTGGATTTAAACTGCACTTTAGACCAAATGGACCTAACAGATATTCAGAATCTTTTATCCAACAGCTGTAGAACACACATTCTTCTCATCAGCACATGGAACATTCTCCAGGGTAAACCTAATACATTAGGCCACAAAACAAGTCTCAACATTTTTTTTTTTTTTAAGACAGGGTCTCGCTCTGTCATCCAGGCAGGAGTGCAGTGCTGTTATCATAGCTCACTGCAGCCTTGAACTCTTGAGCTCAAATGATCCCCTCTTCAGCCTCCCAAGTAATAAGGACTACAGGTGCACACCACAATGCCTAGTTAATTTTCAACGTTTTGTAGAGACAGTGTCTCACTATGTTGCCCAGTCTTGTCTCAAACTCTGGGCCTCAAACAATCCTCCCACTTAAGGAGCTTCAGATTCCCAAAACACTGGGATTACAGGCGTGAGTCACCAAGCCTGGCCTCAACAAATTTTTAAAAATTGAGGCCTGTAATCCCAGAACTTTGGGACGCTGAGGCGGGCGGATCACAAGGTCAGGAGTTCAAGACCGTCCTGGCTAATATGGTGAAACCCCGTCTCTAGTAAAAATACAAAAAATTAGCTGGGCGTGGTGGCGGGCACCTGTAGTCCCAGCTACTCAGGAGGCTGAGGCAGGAGAACGGCGTGAACCCACGAGGTGGAGCTTGCAGTGAGCCAAGATCCGCCACTGCACTCCAGTGTGGGCGATAGAGCGAGACTCCATCTCAAAAAAAAAAAAAATTAAATCACATCTAGTATCTTCTCAGACAACAGTGGAATAAAACTACATATCAATAACAAGAGGAACTTTAGAAACTACAAATACATGGAAATTAACATATTCCTGAATGATGGTCAATGAAGAAATTAAGAAGGAAATAAAAACATTTCTTCAAGTAAAAAATGTTGGAAACACACATCTCAAAACCTATGGGATACAACAAAAGCATTGCCATGAGGGAAATTTGTAACAATAACTAGAGTCAAAAAGCAGAAAGACTTCAAATAACCTAATGAGACACCTCAAGGAAAGAAAAACCAAACCCCAAATTAGTAAAAGGAAGACATAATAAAGATCAGAGCAGAATAAAACAAAATAGAGACAAAATCTACAAGGAAACAATCACAGGGAAAGTTATGTGTTTTTTTGTTTTGTTTTGTTTTTTTTAAATAAAGAAAATCAATAAACCAGTAGCCAGACTAACCAACAATACAAAGAGGAAGCTCAAATAAATAGAAATGAAAAAGAAAACATTACAACTGATTCCACAAAAATGCAAAGGATCATTAGAGACTCTTATGAGGAACTACACACTAACAAAGTGGAAAACCTAGAGGAAATGAATAAATTCCTAGATGCATTTTATATAACAAGATTGAATCATAAAGAAATACAGGCTATTCTAGACATGGTAGCTCCACTAGGTGGTATGTTCTCTTAGCAGCTACCAGGGATCCCACCATCCACATTGGAGCTCCAGGGCCAGGCTTCACTTCTTCAGGCAGCACCAGATACTCTGAGACCTACTAACAGTACCAGGTGAATGAGTTGGAGTCATCTTTCAAAGCTTGCTTAGCTTCTCTGGTGAGTCAGGACTGTCAATGGCAATGATCAGGAAAACATTTAAACTGGTGTTGATCAGTATATCTAGGAGTTTCTGGATATTGCAACACAGGCAGAATGTTTTCCTACAGAAAACGATTGCAATTATTTGTCCAGACACCAGAGCAAGTTACCAAAGAGGATGTCTCAGAACTAAGGAATGAATTACAACAGAAACACACACTGTCCAGAAGCACTTGACAAAGCTGAGGCATTGGCAACAGGGGCCGAAGGGCATCAAATGTGCAGCACAGAACACCAGCCAGCAGCCCTCAGGGCTCCTCCGCATACCTCAAGCAGGCATCTGCCAACATCCCTGCACCCCAGAAGCTGACCTGAGCACAAAGGTCAAGGCCATCAGCCCAAGATTGGGCTAGTGTCTGAGGCCGCCCTGTGCAGACAGTTTGCCACAAATCCCTTCTTGTGAACTTGGGATTTTGAATGAACGAGTTAGTTTTATGCTCCCACCTAAATTTTTTTCACTATTTTTATAAGCTGTTAATGTCTTAAGTACTTTATAAAATGCCCAGAGCTTGAGTAAACCAAATTCTTTTTCTCTTTAGCATAGTTAAGACTGTTAGTGTGGTGACACTTATAGATTCTGTGTTTTTATGTTTGTATGGCTTTTCATTTTTTTGTGTGTATTTCCTATTATTTGATCTGAGGGGAAAAAAATTGCAATAGCCTGAGAATCAGGGGATTAGGATTTTGGTTGTAGGCCTTTTATGATAATTACCCTTCAGTGGTAGTATAGAAAAATATGTAAATTTGCTGTGTTTCAAGACTTCAGAATACTTCAGAAGAGGAATCTAATGCAACAATGTTTGTAATGCTTCCAAAGCTCTTAGAATGGGGATTTTTTGTGTGAATAGGTCAGAATAGGATTGTTTCCTGGGTTAGGGTAGTCACATTACAGTAGGATCCTTAGGTTGATGCTGACTTTTATTCAGGGTAAGGTTATATTTTGTGTAGTGTTTGTTTACTTTTTTTATATATAGGGAGGGACATAGTAGGATCAGTGATATGCTAAATTTTGTCATGTTCTGCAATAAGGAATCCATTTAAGTAATGGAGCAGACCCTGTTCTCAGTAACATGGCAGTCGGGGCATAGGTGAAGTATGAGAGGCTAAAGCTTGCTCTGATTATCTTTTTTTGTTTTCAGTTTTGTTTGCTTATATTGTTTTTATTTTACATTTTGGGAAGAGAGAGATTTTCCATTAAGGAAGATTTTTGCTGTGGATTTGATTCCAAGGGACTGGGGTCTCAGGGTGGAGGTGGGCTTGCGGGTGCGATCCTTGGCTACTTAACCTCCACCAAGAGCATGCGGCGCCTCTGCCTTTGGGAAGATATTTTGCTCTCTTGTTCCTTCCACAGGCCACCTCAGATACTCTGTTGAATTGCTGTTAAGAAATACAAGCATTGTTTCCAGCTCTCATTGCGTGAGGTTTTCCAGTGTTTTATGCAGTCTTTTATTAGATTACATCTTTTTACTCAGAACAAATGCTTCACTGTCATCTGAGCAGGGAGTACTCCTGTGGCTCAGTGTTTTGGCTTGCTTTGTTTTCTCCAGCCTTGAAGGTCCCTCCCACACACACTGACATCCATTCATATCTTGATCTGACCTAGATGCCACCTGGTCCCTAAAGTCTCCCAGCACCTTTTCTGCTGCATCCCTAGGGCACAGGACTTTTATCTCTTCTATTGTCCTTGTTAGGTTCTCCCTTGTGGGTTAGTCATTTGTATCTGTCTCCCTGCCCATCACTAATTGTACACCCATAAATATTAGACATTATTCCCTTTGAATATACCAGGACCATATGTTATTTATCCTTATAAATGATACCTATTACTCTGTTTTGTCTGTGTATATACAGTATCTGGCATTGAACCTGTGATTAATTGCCTGAGACCAATGAATCCCCTCTGTTAGAATGTATAGTTTAAACAAAGCTTTTAAAACCCACACTATATTACCTCAAGGTTGTTAGCCTAGTCATCTAATGGTGATTCAAAAACTCTGATTAGCAGCTTTAGATTTCTTGATTAAAGACCGAAATAAACTAAGTTTTAGGCATTCTTTTTTTTTTTTTTTTTGAGACGGAGTCTCACTCTGTTGCCCAGGCTGGAGTGCAGTGGCGCGATCTTGGCTCATTGCAACCTCCGCCCCTCCAGGTTTAAGCAATTCTCTGCCTCTGCCTCCAGAGTAGCTGGGATTACAGGCACGTGCCACCACGCCCGGCTAATTTTTTGTATTTTTAGTAGAGACGGGGTTTCAACATCTTAGCCAGGCTGATCTTGAAATCCTGACCTTGTGATCCAGCCAACTTGGCCTCCCAAAGTGCTGGGATTACAGGCATGAGCCACCGCACTCGGCCCTTCTTTCTTTCTTTAAAGAGTCTCACACGGTTGCCAGGGCTGGAGTGCAATGATGCCATCTCGGCTCATTGCAACCTCAGCCTCCCAGGTTCAAGCAATTCTGCCTCAACCTCCTGAGTATCTGGGATTACAGGTGCCTGCCACCATGCCCAGCTAATTTTTTTTTTTTTTGTATTTTTTAGTAGAGATGGGGTTTCACTGTGTTGGCCAGGCTGGTCTCAAACTCCTGACCTCGTGATCTGCCCATCTCAGCCTCCCAAAGTGTTGGGATTACAGGCCTGAGCCATCGCGCCTGGCCAGTTTTAGGCATTCTTTAAAAGGGGTTTTTAGTGAAAAGATTGGAAACTATTCTGTTTAGTGCTCAGTGAAAATATTTTGAATTAATGTATATACCAGTTATTGCCATTTCCCTATTTAATTCAGAAGTTTTTTTAAATAAATAAGCAATTTTTCAATCTTCAAAAAAAAAGGAATACAAAACCTGAACAGACTAATAATAAGTAACGAGATTGAATCCATAATAAAAAGTCTCCCAAGAGTGAAAAATCTAGGACCAGATGGCATTGCTGCTACATTCAACTTCAAAAGAACAACTAACATTAATTCTCAAATTATTCCAAAAACATGAAGAGGCAGGAATTATTTCAAACTTAACCTATGAGACCAGCATTACTCTGATACCAAGGAAACAACAGCCAAAAAGTCCCTTATGAACATACAGTAAAAATCTTCAAGAGTACTAGCAAACTGAACTTAGCAACACATCAAAAAGATACCGTGATCAATGGGCTCTACCTCAGGGATGCAAAAGAGGTTGAACATATGCAAATCAATAAATGTGATATATCACATCAACAGATTGAAAGACAAAAACTATGATCCTCTCAATAGATGCAGGAAAAGCATTTGATATAAGTTAACATCCCATCCTGATAAAAACTGTCAACAAATTAGGCACAGAAAAAACATACCTCAACATAATATAGGCCACATATTACAAACCCACAGCTAACATCATAATGAATAGGGGAAAGCTGAAAGTCTTTCCTCTAAGAACTGAAACATGAATCAAATGCCTACTTTCACCTCTCTTATTAACATAGTAGTGGAAGTCTTAGAATCAGGCAAGATAAAGAAATAGGCATCCAAATTGGAAAACAGAAAGGCAAATTATCCCTCTTTACAGACAAGATGATCTTAAATATAGAACATTCTAAAGACTTCACCAAAAAACTTAGAATAAACAAATTCAATAAAGTGACAAAAAAAAAAGGCAAGATGTGGAGAAAAGGCAGTTCTTATACACTGCTGCTGGGAATGTAAATTAGTACAGCAATTATGGAAAATGATACGGAGGTTCTTTTTAAAACTACAAATCGAACTGCCATACAATGAAGTAATCCTACAACTTGGTATCTATCCAAAGGAAAGGAAATCAGGCGGGGTGTGGTGGCTCATGCCTATAATCCCAGCACTTTGGGAGGCTGAGGCTGGTGGAACACTTGAGGTCAAGAGTTCGAGACCAGCCTGGCCAACATGGTGAAACCCTGTCTCTACTAAAAATACAAAACTTAGCCAGATGTAGTGACGCACACCTGTAATCCCAGCTACTTGGGAGGCTGAGGCAGGAAAATCATTTGAACCTGGGAGGCTGAGGTTGCAGTGAGCCAAGATCGTGCCACTGCACTCCAGTCTGAGTGATAGAGCAAGACTCCTTCTCAAGAAAAAAAAAAAGAAATCAGTATACCAAAGGAATACATGTGCCCTAATGTTTATTGTAGTAGCACTGTTCACAATAGCCAAAACCTGGAATCAACCTAAGTATCCATCAGTGGATGAATGAATAAAATATCCTATATATACACAGTGGAATATTATTCAGCCATAAAAACATAATTAAATCCTGTTATTCTACACCAAAATGGATGGAACTGGAGGTCATTATGTTAAGTGAAATAAGCCAGGGACAGAAACACAAGCATCACATATTCTTACTCATATGTGGGAGACAAGAAAGTTGATCTCATGGAGGTAGAAAGTAAAATGATGGTTACCAGAGGTTGGGAACAGGGCAGGCCTAGGGGAATGAAAAGTCACTGGTTAATGCGTAGGAACATAAGAGTTAAATGGAAGGAATATGTTCTAGTGTTTGATAGCACAGTAGGTTGGCTATAGTTAACACCAATATATTGTATATGTCATAATAGCTAAAAAAGAAGATTTGAAATGTTCCCAACACAAAAACAGTAAACGTTTGAGGTGATGGATAGACTAAGTACTCTGATTTAATCATTTCGTATTGTATGTATACATTCAAATATCACATGTACTTCATAAATATGTATCGTTATTATGTATCAATAAAACTTTTAAAGGAAACTATTATGCTAAACAAAGAAACCAGACATAAAATACCTCAAATTGTATGAGTTTACTTATTAAATTTCCAGAAAGGCAAATCTTAAAAATAGAAAGTATATTAGTTGTTGCCTAGGGGTGGGAAGGTCAGATGAAGAATGACTACAAAGTGAACTTTTGGGAGTGAAGGAAGTGCTCTAAACTAAATTATGATGATCACTGCACAACTGTATGAACTAAAACTCATCAAACTGAATACTTTCCATGGTTAAATTTCAAAGTATATAAATTATACCTCAATAAAATGTTATTTTTAAAAAAGGATTAGGCCAGGCGCAGTGGCTCACGCCTGTAATCCCAGCACTTTGGGAGGCCAGTGCGGGCGAATCACTTGAGCTCAGGAGTTCAAGACCAGCCTGGTCAACATGGCGAAACCCTATCTCTACTAAAAATACAAAAATTAGCTGGGCATGGTGGTGCACGCCTATAGTTCTAGCTACTTGGGAGGCTGAGGTATGAGAATCGCTTGAACCTGGAAGATGGAGGTTGCAGTGAGCCAAGATGGTGCCACTGCACTCCAGCCTGGGTGACAAAGCGAGACCCTGTCTCAAATAAATAAGTTAATTAATTTAATTTAAAAGGATTATACTCCATGACCAAGTGGGACTTATTCCTGGAATGCAAGGATAATTGAGTATACAAAAATCAATCAAGGCAATATACTACATTAACAAATTGAAGGGAGAAAACCACATAAACATCTCCATTGATGCAAGAAAATCATTTGACAAAATTCAACACCTCTTTATGATTTAAAAAATTCAACAAACTAGGAATAAAAGGAAACTATGTCATGGGAAGGTAGTTTCTGTAAAGGAAACATAATAAAGGCCATCTATAAAAACCCACAGCTCACATCATTCTTAATGGTGAAAGTCGAAAGTTTTTCCTCTAAGAGGAGGAACAAGGCAGGAATGTTCACTTTTATCACTTCTATTCAACATAGTACTGGAATTTCTAGCCAGAGCAATTAGGCAAGAAAAAGAAAAGGTATCCAATTTTGAAAGGAAGAAAAATCATCTCTGTTTGTAATTATGATGTTATATGTAGAAGATTCCACACAAAAAAAACTGTTAGAACTAATAAATAAATTCAACAAAGTTGCAAAATACAAATACAAAAAAAAGAGGTGGCCAGGTGCAGTAGCTCACGCCTGTAATCCCAGCACTTTGGGACACCGAGGTGGGCGGATCACAAGGTCAGGAGATCGAGACCATCCTGGCTAATATGGTGATCTATAATTGAGCCACTACATTCCACTCTGGGTGACAGTGAGGCCCTGTATCTAAAAAATTTTTTTAAAAAAAGTAAAAAGATTAAAAACAGACAAAAGATCTTAACAGACACATCCCAAAAGAAGACATACAAAATGACATTTTGACATACAAAGAAATAGAATTTAAAAAATAAATTCAGTAGATTTAGGGGTATGAGTGGTTTTTGGTTACATGAATAAATTGTACAGTGATGAACTCTGGCCTTTTACTGTAACCAGGACACAAATAGTGTACATTGTACATTGTATCTACCTCCTGAGTTCAAGCATGATGGTAGTCCCAGCTACTTGGGAGGCTGAGACAAGAAAATTGCTTGAACTCAGGAGGCAGAGGTTGCAGTAAGCTGAGATCATGTCACTTCACTCCAGCCTGGGCTACAGAGCGAGACTCTATCTTGACAAAAAAAAAAAGAAAGAAAGAAAGAAGAAAAGAAATGGGATCTTAAAAGTTCTAATGGGGACATGTGGAAAGACAGTGATAAAGCAGGTGACATTTACCCCCTAAAATTTTTCTGGTCTTCTTTTTCCAATAGAAGCAGTCTCTTAACCTCCATGTCAGGGTATTAACTCTGCAATGCCTGAGAAAATGGTAATGACCTTTGTTGAGGCTATTACCTGGCAAGACATGCTATCCTCCTCGAGACTTAATTCAACATTCCTTTTGCACCTTCACCTACACCTAGACTCAGTTTCCAGAGTCCCCTAAAGGTGAGGTAAAAAGTATGATGTACGAAGAAGTATGCTACACTTCAAAAGAACTACCTGAGTTTTCTAATTGATACAGACAGAAATCTGGGATATAGGTGTGAAAGTGGATATTAAGAGTGTGGGATAATGGTGGGGGAAACCTATGGTTGGATCAGGCCGACTTTATTGCTATGGGCCCACTAACCAGAGATTCTGCATTTAATGTTGCGGCTCAAGGAATTACAAGAGGCTCCACCAGATTTTTTTTTGGGGGGGGGCTGTTGATTAGATAAAACATAGATCAAAAGATAGCCCCCAGTAATTAACTCAGAAATGCCCAGATCTGTCTTGGTTTAAAAGAGAGGAGAGATTCAAGGACTTAACGAGATTGGAACATTAGAGTGGATTTGCCATTTAAGACCTGCCTTCCCACTTTGGTTATTTAAGACCCATTTGCCCATCATAACATACCTTTCATTACAATTGTAAAAAACAAATATTTGAGGGGTGTTCTAGCTCCACTGAAAAGCTCTGTTATTGTCCTTCTCTGTAGGTCAGACCTTACAGTGGGACCTGCATTCACTGATTTGGGAATGTAAATGTAATTAGAGTAATTGGATACCA
>JABBCR010001083.1:0-51076 GCA_014849445.1 Cercopithecus mona
AGGGCCTATGGTGAAAAAAACAAATATCCCCAGATGAAAACTAAGAGGAAGCTGTCCTTGAAACTGCTTTGTGATGTGTGTGTTCATCTCACAGAGTTAAATCTTTTTCTTGATTTGACAGCTTGGAAAAACTTTTCTTGTAGAATCTGCAAAGGGTCATTTGGGAGCCCTTTGTGGCCTATGGTGAAAAACAGAATATCCCCAGATAAAAACTAGAAAGAAACTAACTGTTTTGAAACTGCTTTGTGAGGTGTGAATTCATCTGAATGTGTTAAACCTTTCTTTTGATTCAGCAGGTTGAAAACGTTCTTCTTTTAGAATCTGTGAAGGAACTCTAAAATGCCTTGAGAATCCATTAAGGATTTGGGAGCTCATTGAGGCCTATGGTGAAAAACAAAATATTCTCAGACAAAAGCTAGAAAGAAGCCATCTGTGAAATTTCTTTGTGATGTGTGGATTCATCTCACAGAGTTATACCTTTCTTTTGATTCAGCATGTTGGAAACACTCTTCTCGTGGAATCTGGGAAGGGACAATTGGGAGCCCATCGAGGCCTACTATGAAAAACAAAATAACCCCTATAAAAACTAAAAAGAAGCTATATGTGAAACTGCTTTGTGATATGTAGATTCACTTCAATGTGTTAAACCTTTGTTTTGTTTCAACAAGTTGGAACACTCTTCTTGTAGAATCTGCAAAGGGACATTTGGGAGTCCATTGAGGCCTATGGTGAAAAACAGAATATCCCCAGTTAAAAACTAGAAAGAGGCTATCTGTGAAACTGCTTTGTGATCTGTGGATTCATTTCATACAACTAAATCTTCCGTTTGATTCAGCAGGCTGGAAACACTCTTCTTGTAGAATCTGCTAAGAGTCATTTGTGAGGCCATTGAGGCCTATGGTGAAAAACATAATATCCCCAGATAAAAACTAGAAAGAAGCAATCTGTGAAACTTCTTTGTGATGTGTGGATTCATCTCACAGAGTTAAACCTTTCTTTTGATTCAGCAGGTTGGAAAAGCTCGTTTTGTAGAATGTGCAAAGGGACATTTAATAGCCTATTGAGGATTATGGTGAAAATCAGAATATGCTCAGATAAAAACTAGAAAGAAGCTGTCTGTGAAACTGCTTTGTGACGTGTGGATTCATCTCAATATGTTAAACATTTTTTTTCTTTCAGTAGGTTGGAAACACTCTTCTTGTGGAATCTGCAAAGGGACATTTGGGAGCCCATTGAGGCCTGTAATGAAAAACCGAATATCTCCAGATAAAAACTAAAAAGAAGCTATCTGTGAAACTGTTTTTTCATGTTTGCATTGATCTCACAGAATTAAGCCATTCTTTTGATCCAGCAGGTTGGAAGCACCTTTTGTGTATTATCTACGAATGTACATTTAGGAGCCTATTGAGACCTATGGTGACAAACTGAATAACCTCAGATAAAAACGAGTAAGAAGCTATCTGTGAAACTGCTTTGTGATGTGTGCATTCATCTCACAGTGTTAAACATTTCTTTTTTTTCATCAGGTTAAAAACACTATTCTTGTAGAAACTTTGAAGGGAAATTTCGTTGACCATTGAGGCCTAAGGTGAAAAATAGAATAAGCCCAGCTAAAAAGTAGAAAGAAACTACTGTGAAACTAACTGTGATGTGTGAATTCATATCACAGATTTAAATCTTTCTTTTGATTCAATGGGTAGGAAACACATTTCTTACAGTATCTGTGAGGGGACATTTTGAAGCCCACTGAGGCCTCCTGTATAAAAAACAGAATACCCACAGATAAAAACTAAGAAGATTTCTGTGAAACAGTTTTGTGATGTATGGATTCATCTCACAGAGTTAAAACTTTCTCTTGATTCATCAGGTTGGAAGCACCTTTTGTGTAGTATCTATGAATGTACATTTAGGAGCCCATTGAGGCCTATGGTGATAAACTGAATAACCTCAGATAAAAACGAGTAAGAAGCTATCTGTGAAACTGCTTTGTGATGTGTGCATTCATCTCACAGTGTTAAACCTTTTTTTTTGTTTCATCAGGTTAAAAACACAATTCTTGTAGAAACTTTGAAGGGAAATTTTGTTGACCATTGAGGCCTAAGGTGAAAAATGGAATATGCCCAGATAAAAAGTAGAAATAAACTACTGTGAAACTGTGATGTATGATTTCATATCACAGATTTAAAGCTTTCTTTTGATTCAACAGGTTGGAAACAAGTTTCTTACAGAATCTGTAAAGGGACATTTTGAAGCCCACTGAGGCCTCCTGTATAAAAAACAGAATACCCACTGATAAAAACTACGAAGGTTTCTGTGAAACAGCTTTGTGATGTATGGATTCATCTCACAGAGTTAAAACTTTCTCTTGATTCATCAGGTTGGAAAAACTCTTCGTGTAGAATCTGCAAAGGGACATTTGGGAACCCATTGTGGCCTATGGTGAAAAACAGAATATCCCCAGATAAAAACAGAAAGAAGCTAACTGTGAAACTGCTTTGTGTTGTGTGGAGTCATCTAAATGTGTTAAACCTTTCTTTTGATTCAGTGGGTTGGAAACACTCTGCTTGTAGACTCTACGAAGAAACAATTGGGAGCCCATATAGGCCTACCATGAAAAACTGAATAACCCCTGATAAAAACTCGAAAGAAGCTATCTTTAAAACTTCTTTGTGGCATGTGGATTCAACTCAATATGTTAAACCTTTCTTTTCTTTCAACAGGTTGGAAACACTCTTCTAGAATCTGCAAACGGACATTTAGGAGTCCATTGGGGCCTATGGTGAAAAACAGAATATCCCCAGATGAAAACTAGAAAGAAGCTATCTTTGAAACTGCCTTCTGATGTGTGGATTCATCACACAGAGTGAAACCTTCCTTTTGAATCAGTATGTTGGAACGACTCGTTTTTTAGAGTGTGTGAACTGACATTCGAGAGCCAATTGAGGTCTATGGTGAGAAACAGAATATGCTCAGATAGAAACTAGAAAGAAACTATCTTTGAAACATCTCTGAAATGTGTGGATTCATCTCAATGTGTTAAACCTTTCTGTGGTTTTAGCAAATTGGAAAAACTTTTTTTATAGAATCTGCAAAGGGATATTTGGGATCCCATTGAGGCCTAGGTTGAAAAAATGAATATCTCCACATAAAAACTAGAAAGAAACTATCTGTGAGATTGCTGTGTTATGTGTGGATTCATCTCACATAGTTAAACTATTCTTTTGATTCAGTAGGTTGGAAACACTCTTTTTGTAGAATCTGCAAAGGGGCAATTGGGAGCCCATTGAGGTCTATGGTGAGAAACAGAATATGCTCGGATAGAAACTAGAAAGAAGCTATCTGTGAAACATCTCTGAAATGTGTGGATTCATCTCAATGTGTTAAACCTTTGTGTAGTTTTAGCAAATTGGAAAAACCTTTTTTATAGAATCTGTGAAGGGATATTTGGGATCCCATTGAGGCCTAGGTTGAAAAAATGAATATCTCCACATAAAAACTAGAAAGAAGCTATCTGTGAGATTGTTGTGTTATGTGTGGATTCATCTCACAGAGTTAAACCTTTCTTTTGATTCAGCAGATTGCAAGCACGCTTTATGTACTATCTGCAAAGGGACATTTGGCAGCCCATTGAGGCCTACTGTGAAAAACTGAATATCCCCAGATAAAAACTAGAAAAAAGCTCTCTGTGAAAGTCATTTGTGACGTGTGGATTTTTCTCACAAAATTAAACCATTCTTTTGATTCAACAGCTTGGAAACACTTTTTTTACAGGATCTGCAAATGGACATTTGAGAGCCCATTGAGATCTGTGAAACTGTTTTTGGATTAGTGGAATCAATTCACAGAGTTTAACCTTTCTTTTATTCAGCAGCCTCTAAACATTCTTTTTGTAGAACCTGGGAATGGATGTTGTGAGCCCATTGAGGCCTATGGTGAGAAACCGAGTATCCACAGATAAAAACTAGAAGAAGCTATCTGTGAGACTGATGCATTATATGTGGATTCATCTCACAATGTTAAACCATTCCTTTTATTCAGCAGGTTGGAAACACTCTTCTTGTAGTATCTGTGAAGGGACATTTGGGAGCCCATTGAAGCCTACTATGAAAAACAGATTATCCCCAGGTAAACACCAGAAAGAAATTATCTATGAAATTGCTTTGTGATATGTGGATTCATTACACAGTTGAAACTTAATTTTGATTCAGCATGTTGGAAACACTCTTGTAGTAACTGCAATCGAATATTTGGGATCTTATGGTGGTCTATGGTGAAAAACTGAATATCCTCAGATAAAAACTAGAAAGAAGCTATCTGTGAAACAGCTTTGTGATGTGTGGAGTCATATCACAGTGTTAAACTTTTGATTTTTTTCAGCTGGTTGGAAACACACTTTTTGTAGAATCTGTGAAGGCGTATTAGGGAGCCCATTGAGGCCTATGGTGAAAAACATTATCCCCAGATAAAAAATACAAATTATCTGTAAATCTGTTTTCTGATGTGTAGATTCATCTCAAAGAGTTAAACCTTTCTTTTGATTCCACAGGTTGGAAACATTCTTTTTATAGTATCTGCAAATAGACATTTGGGAGCCCATTGAGGCCTATGGTGAAAACCAAATATCCTCAGATAAAAAATAGAAAGAAGCTATCTATGAAACTGCTTTGTGATGTGTGGATTCATCTCAATGTATTAAACATTTCTTTTGTTTCATTAGGTTGGAAACACACTTCTTGTAGTATCTGCAAAAGGACATTTGGGAGCCCATTGAGGCCAATGGTGAAAAACCATATATTCCCAGTTAAAAATTAAGAAGATACTGTCTGTGAAACAGCTTTTGAATTGTGGATTCATCTCACAGAGTCAAGCCTTTTTTTAATGATTCAACAGGATGGAAACACTCTTTTTGTAGAATCTATGAAAGAATATTTGGGAACCCATTGAGGCCTATAACAAAAATCTGAATATTCCCAGATAAAGACAAGAAAGAAACTCTCTGTGAAACTGCTTTCTGATGTGTGGATTCATGTAACAGAGCTAAATCTTTCTTTTCATTCAGCAGGTTAGAAACACTCTTCTTGTAGTATCTGTGAAAGGACATTTTGGAGCCTATTCAGGCCTATGGTGAAAAACCAAATATCTTCAGATTAAAACTGGAAAGAAGCTATTTTTGAAACTGCTTTGTGATATGTGGATTC
Source organism: Cercopithecus mona (assembly GCA_014849445.1). Taxonomy (NCBI): domain Eukaryota; kingdom Metazoa; phylum Chordata; class Mammalia; order Primates; family Cercopithecidae; genus Cercopithecus; species Cercopithecus mona. The sequence continues at coordinate 5,199 of JABBCR010001083.1, forward strand.
ATCTCAATGTGTTAAACTTTTCTTTTGTTTCAGGAGGTTGGATACACTCTTCTTGTAGAATATGTGAAGGGACATTTGGAAGCCCTAATGCCATCATAACAGCATCTTCTTATTTTTTATCTGGAAATATACGGGTTTTCACCATAGCCCGCAATGGGCTCCCAAATGTCCTTCCACAGAGACTACAAGAAGTGTGTTTCCAACCTACTGAAACAAAAGAAAGGTTTAATACATTGAGATGAATCCACACATCGCAAAACCCTAAACCTTTCATTTCATTCAGCAGGTTAGAAACACTCTTCTTGTAGTACCTGCAAAAGGATATTTAGGAGCCTATTCAGGCCTATGGTGAAAAACCAAATATCTTCAGATGAAAACTAGAAAGAAGCTATTTATGAAACTGCTTTGTGATGTGTGGGTTCAACTCAATGTGCTAAACCTTTCTTTGGATTCATCAAATTGGAAAAACTTTTCTTATAGAATCTGTGAAGGGATATTTGGGATCCCACTGAGGCCTAGGTTGAAAAAATGAATATTCCCCACATAAAAACTAGAAAGAAGCTATCTGTGAGACTGCTGTGTTATGTGTGGATTCATCTCACATAGTTAAACCATTCTTTTGATTCGGCAGATTGGAAGCACGCTTTATGTACTATCTGCAAAGGGATATTTGGCAGCCCATTGAGGCCTACTGTGAAAAACTGAATGTCCCCAGATAAAAACTAAGAAGATGCTATCTGTGCAACTACTTTTGAGGTGTGGATTCATCAAACAGAGTTAAATATTTTTTATGATTCAGCAGGTTGGAAACACTCTTCTTGTAGTATCTGTGAAGGGACATTTGGGAGCCCATTGAAGCCTACTATGCAAAACAGATTATCCCCAGGTAAACACCAGAAAGAAGTTACCTGTGAAATTACTTTGTGATATGTGGATTTGTTACACAATTGAAACTTAATTTTGATTCAGCATGTTGGAAACACTCTTGTAGTAACTGTGATTGAGCATTTGGGATCTTATGGTGGTCTATGGTGAAAAACTGAATATCCTCAGATAAAAACTAGAAAGAAGCTATCTGTGAAACAGATTTGTGATGTGTGGATTCATAACACAGTGTTAAACCTTTTATTTTTTTCAGCTGGTTGGAAACACACTTTTTGTAGAATCTGTGAAGGCATTTTAGGGAGCCCATTGAGGCCTATGGTGAAAAACATTATCCCCAGATAAAAAATACAAATTATCTATAAATCTCTTTTCAGATGTGTGGATTCATCTCAAAGAGTTAAACCTTTCTTTTGATTCCACAGGTTGGAAGCATTCTTCTTACAGTATCTGCAAATAGATATTTGGGAGCCCATTGAGGCCTATGGTGAAAACCAATATCCTCAGATATAAAATAGAAAGAAGCTCTCTATGAAACTACTTTGTGATGTGTGGATTCATCTCAATGTATTAAACATTTCTTTTGTTTCCTTAGGTTGGAAACACACTTCTTGTGGTATCTGCAAAAGGACATTTGGGAGCCCATTGAGGCCAATGGTGAAAAACCGTATATTCCCAGTTAAAAATTAAGAAGATGCTGTCTGTGAAACAGCTTTTGAATTGTGGATTCATCTCACAGAGTCAAGCCTTTTTTATGATTCAGCAGGATGGAAACACTCTTTTTGTAGAATCTGTGAAAGAATATTTGGAAACCCATTGAGGCCTATGACAAAAATCTGAATATCCCCAGATAAAGACAAGAAAGAAACTCTCTGTGAAACTGCTTTCTGATGTGTGGATTCATGTAACAGAGCTAAACCTTTCTTTTCATTCAGCAGGTTAGAAACACTCTTCTTGTAGTATCTGTGAAAGGACATTTCGGAGCCTATTCAGGCCTATGGTGAAAAACCAAATATCCCCACCTAAAAAATAGAAAGAAGGTATCTATGAAACAGCTTTGTGATGTGTGGATTCATCTCATGGAGTTACACCTTCCCTTTGATTCAGCACGTTGGAAACACTCTTCTTGTAGAATCTGCAAAGGGACATTTGAAGCCCTAATGCAATTATAACCGCATCTTCTTATTTTTTATCTGGAAATATATGGGTTTTTACCATAGGCCACAATGGGCTCCCAAATGTCCTTCCACAGATACTACAAGAAGTGTGTTTCCAACCTACTGAAACAAAAGAAAGGTTTAATACATTGAGATGAATCCACACATCACAAAACCCTAAACCTTTCATTTCATTCAGCAGGTTAGAAACACTCTTCTTGTAGTATCTGCAAAAGGATATTTGGGAGCCTATTCAGGCCTATGGTGAAAAACCAAATATCTTCAGATAAAAACTAGAAAGAAGCTATTTGTGAAACTGTTTTGTGATGCGTGGGTTCAACTCAATGTGCTAAACCTTTCTTTGGATTCAGCAAATTGGAAAAACTTTTCTTATAGAATCTGCAAGGGACATTTGGAAACCATTGAGGCCTATGGGAAAAAAGAAAATATCCCTGCATAAAAACTAGAAAGAAGCTATCTGTGAAACTGCTTTCTGATGTGTGGATTTATCTCATTGAGTTAAACTTTTCTCTTGATCCAGCAAGTGGGAAACACCCTTTTTGGTAGAATCTGCAAAGAGACATTTGGGAGCCCATGGAGGCCTATGAAAAAAACTGAATATCCCCTGATAAAAATGAGAAAGAATCTATCTGTGAAACTGCTTCATGATGTGTGGATTCATCTCACAGAGTTAAACATTTCTTTTGATTCAACAAGTTGGAAACACTCTTTTTTGAATCTGCAAAGGGATATTACATAACCCATTGAGGCCTATGGGGAAAAATCAAATATCCTCAGATAAAAACTAGAAAGAAGCTATCTGTGAAACGACTTGGTGATGTGTGGTTTCATCTCACAGAGGTAAACCTTCCACTTGATTCAGCAGGTTGGAAACACTTTTCTTGTAGAATATGTGAAGGGACATTTGAAGCCCTAATGCAATTATAACAGCATCTTCTTATTTTTTATCTGGAAATATATGGGTTTTCATCATAGGCCACAATGGGCTCCCAAATGTCCTTCCACAGATACTACAAGAAGTGTGTTTCCAACCTACTGAAACAAAAGAAAGGTTTAATACATTGAGATGAATCCACACATCACAAAGTTAAACCTTTCTTTTGATTCAGTAGGTTGGAAAAACTCTTTTTAGAGAATCTGCATAAGGACATTTGAAAGCCCATAGAGGCCTATGGTGTAAAACTGAATATCCTCAGATAAAAAGTAGAAAGAAGCTATCTGTGAAACTGCTTTCTAATGTGTGACTTCAACTCACAGAGTGAAACCTTTCTTTTGATTCAACAGGTTGCAAACACTCTTTTAGTGGAATGTGTGAGGAAACATTTGGGATCCCATTGAAGCATATGGGGAAAAACCCAATAACCACAGATAAAATCTAGAAAGAAGCTATCTGTGAAACTTCTTTCTCATGTGTGGAATCATCTCACAGAGTAAAACGTTTCTTTTGATTTAGCAGATTGGAAACACTTTTCTTGTAGAATCTGCGAAGGGACATTTGCGAGCCAATTGAGGCCTATGGTGAAAAATTGAATATAATATTTCTGGAAAAAAAACTACAAAGAGACTATCTATGAATCTCCTTTCTGCTGTGTGGATTCACCTCACAAAGTTAAACCTTTTTTTTTTTTTTTTTTACTCAGCAGGTTGGACACACTCTGCTAGTAGAATCATTGAAGAAATATTTGATTGCCCATTGAGGCCTATGGTGGAAAACAGAATGTTTCCAGATAAAAACTAGAAAGAAGGTATCTGAAAATGCTTCCCCAGGTTTGGATTTGTCTAACCCAGCTAAACTTTTCTTTTGATTCATAAAGTTAGAAAAATTTCTTGTAGAAACTGCAAGGGGACATTTGGGAACCTTTAGAGGCCTAAGGTGACAAACTGAATATTCCCAAATGAAAACTAGAAAAAAGCTATGTATGAAACGTTTTTCTGACATGTGGGCTCATCTCAGAGAATTAAACCTTTCTTTTGATTCAGGAGGATGTAAACACTCTTCTTGTAGAATCTGTGAAGAAACATTTGGGAGCCCATTGACGCCTATGGTGAAAAACTGAATATCCTCAGATAAATACTAAAAAGAAGCTTTCTGACAAACTCTTTGTGATGCATGCATTCATCACTCATAGTTAAACCTTTCTTTTGATTCAGCAGCTTGGAAACTCTCTTTTTTCAGAATCTGCAAAGAGACATTTGGGAGCCATTGAGGCCTACTGTGAAAACCAAATATCCTTAGATAAAAACAAGAAACAAGCTGTCTGTGAAACTGTTTTGTGATGTGTAAATTCCTCTCACAAAGTTAAACTTTCTTTTGAGTCAGCAGATTGGAAGCACTCTTTTTGGAGCACCTGTGAAGGGACATTTGGGAGCCCAGTGAGGCCTATGGTGAAAAATAATATCACCAGATAAAAACTAGAAAGAAACTATCTGATTAACTGCTTTGTGATGTGGAGATTCATCTCACAGAGATAAAATTTTCTTTTGATACAGTAGGTTTGAAATGCCCTTTAGACAGAATCTGGGAAGGGACATTTGGAGCCCATAAAGGCCTATGGTGAAAAACAATATCCTCAGATAAAAACTAAAATGAAGCTATCTGTGAAACTTCTTTCTGATGTGGGGATCCATCTTACAGAGTTGAACCTTTTTTTGATTCAGCAGGTTGGAAATTCTCTTTTTGCAGAATCTGCAAAGAGACATTTGGGAGTTTATTGAGGCCTAAGGTGAAATATTGAATATCCACAGATAAAAACTAGAAAAAATCTATCTGAGAAACTGCGTTGTGATATGTGGATTGATCTCACAGAATTAAATCTTTCTTTTGATCCAGCAGGTTGGAAACACTCTTTTTGTAGAATATGTGAAGGTACATTTCAGAGCCCATTGAGGCCTATCAGTAAAAACTGAATATTCCCATATAAAAACTGGAAAGAAGGAATCTGTGAAACTGCTTTGTGATGTGTGAATTTATCTCACAGACATAAACCTTTCTTCTGATTCAGCAGGTTGGGAAACGTCTTTTTGTAGGATCTGTGAAGGGACATTTGGAAACCCATTGGGGCCTATGGGGAAAACAACATCCACAGATTAAAACTAGAAAGAAGCTATTTTTGAAACTGCTTTGCCATATGTGGATTCATCTCAATGTGTTAAACTTTTCTTTTGTTTCAGGAGGTTGGATATGCTCTTTTTGTAGAATATGTGAAGGGACATTTGAAGCCCTAATGCAATTATAACCGCATCTTCTTATTTTTTATCTGGAAATATATGGGTTTTTACCATAGGCCACAATGGGCTCCCAAATGTCCTTCCACAGAGACTAAGAAGAATTTCAACTGTGAAACAAAAGAAAGGTTTAATACATTGAGATGAATCCACACATCACAAAACCCTAAACCTTTCATTTGATTCAGCAGGTTGGAAACACTCTTCTTGTAGAATCTGCAAAGGACATTTGGGAGCCCATTGAGGCCTATGGGGAATAACCAAATAATCCCAGATAAAAACTAGAAAGAAGCTATCTTTGAAATTGCTTTGTGATGTGTGGATTCATGTCATAGAGTTTAACCTTTCTTTTGATACAGCAGGTTGGAAACACTTTTTGTAGAATATTTGAAAGGACACTTGGGAGCCCACTGAGGCATATTCAGAAAAAAAAATAGCCCCAAATAAAAACTAGACAGAAGATTTCTGTGAAACTGCTTTGTGATGGGTAGATTCAACTCACAGAGTAAAACTTTTCTTTTAATTCAGCAGGTTGGAAACACTGTTTTGCTAGAATCCATGAAGGGACATTTGGGAGCCCACAGAGGCCTATCTTGAAAACAGAATATCCCCAGATAAAACTAGAAAGAAGCTATCAGTGAATCTGCTTTGTGATGCGTGGATTCATCTCACAGAAGCAAACCTTTCTTTTGATTCAGCATGTTGGGAACACTCTTTTTGTATAATCTATGAAGGGATATTTTGGAGTCCATTGTGGCCTATGGTGAAAAACTGAATATACGCAGAAAAAAGTAGAAACAAAGTATCTGTGAAACTGCTTTGTGATGTGTGTATTCATCTCATAGATTTAAACCATCCTTTTGATTCATTAGGTTGGAATTAATTTTTTGTAGAGTCTGCAAAGCAACATTTGGGAGCCCATTGAGGCCAATAGGGAAAAACCAGATATCTTCAGATAAAACTAGAAAGAAGCTACCTGTAAAACAACTTTGTGATATGTGGATTCATCTCAATGTGTTAAACCTATCTTTCTTTTGTTTCAGTAGGTTGGAAACACTCTTCTTGTAGAATCTGTGAGGGACATTTGGGAGCCCATTGAGGCCTATGGTGAAAAACCAAATATCCCCAGGTAAAGCTAGAAAGAAACTATCTGTGAAACTGGTTTGTTATTAGTCGATTCATCTAACAAAGTTAAACCTCTCTTTTGGATTCAGCAGGTTGAAAACACTCTTTTGGTAGAAACTGTGAAGAAACATTTGGGAGAACATTGAGGCCTATTTTGAAAAGCAGTATATTTCCAAATAAAAACTAGAAAGAAGCTATCCATGAAACTGCTCAATGATGTTTGGATTCATCTCACAGAGTTAAACCTTTCTTTTGATTCAGCACGTTGGAAGCACTTTTTTTTGGAGAATCTGTGAAGGGACATTTGGGAGACCACTGAGGCCCATTGGAAAAAAGCGAATTTTCCCAGATAAAAACTAGAAAGAACTTTTCTGTGAAACTGCTTTTTGATGTCTGGATTCATCTCACAGAATTAAACCTTTCTTTTGGCTCAGCAGGTTGGAAACTCCCTTTTTGTGGAATCTGCCAAAAAGCATTTGAGAGCCTTTTGAGGCCCATGGAGACAAACAGAATACCCCCAGATAAAAACTGGAAAGAAGTTATCTGTAAAACTACTTTGAGGTGTGGATTCATCTCACAGAGTTAAAACTTTCCTTTGATTCAGCAGGTTGAAATCACTGTTTTTGGGGAATCTGTGAAAGGACATTTGGGAGCCCATTGATGCCCATGGGGAAAACCAAATATTTCTAGGTAAAACAAGAAACAAGTTATCTGTGAAACTGCTCTGTGATGTGTGGATTCATCTCACAGAATCCAACCTTTCTTTTGATTCAGCAGGTTGGAAACACTCTTTTTGGACAATCTGCCAAGGCATATTTGGGAGTCCATTAAGGCCCATGGACAAAAACCGAATATACCCAGGTAAAAACTAGAAAGAAGGTAAATGTGAAACCGCTTTGTGATATGTGGATTCATCTCACAGAGTTAAACCTTTCTTTTGATTCAGCAAGTTGGAGGCACTCTTTTCATAGAATCTGCGAAGTGACATTTGGGAGGCCATTATGGCCAATGATGAAAAACCAAATATCCCCAGATAAAAACTAGAAAGAAGCTGTCCACGAAACTGCTTTCTGATGTGTGGATTCATCTCACAGAGTTAAACCTTTCTTTTGATTCAGCAAGTTGGAGGCACTCTTTTCATAGAATCTGCGAAGTGACATTTGGGAGGCCATTATGGCCAATGATGAAAAACCAAATATCCCCAGATAAAAACTAGAAAGAAGCTGTCCACGAAACTACTTTCTGTAGTGTGGATTCAACTGACAGAGTTAAACCTCTCTTTTGATTCAGTAGTTCGCACACACTCTTTTTGTAGAATCTGCAAAGGGGCAATTGGGAGCCCATTGAGGCCTAATGTGAAAAAAAGAATATCCCCAGATAAAAACTAAAAAGATGCTGTGAAACTGCTTTTGAAGTGTGGATTCATCACACAGAGTTAAACCTTTTTTATGATTCAGCAGGTTGGAAAAACTCTTTTTGTAGAAACTTCAAAAGGACATTTGGGAACTCATTGAAGCCTACTATGAAAGCCAGAATATCCCCAGATAAATACAAGAAAGAAACTATCTGCAAAACTAATTTGTGATATGTTAATTCAACTCACATAGTAGAAACTTTCTTTTTATTCAGCAGGTTGGAAACACTCTTCTTGTAGTAACTGTGATTGGACATTTGGGAGCCTATTGTTGCATATGGTGAAAAATTGAATATCCTCAGATACAAACTAGAAAGAAACTGTCTGCAAAACTGCTTTGTGATGTGTGGATTCACCTCACAGGGTTAAACCTTTGATTTTTTTCAGCTGTTTGGAAACACACTTCTTACAGAATCTGTGAAGGGATATTTGTGAGCCCATTGAGGCCTATGGTGAAAAATCGAATATCCCCAGATAAAAACTAGAAAGAATCTATCTGTGAAACTTCTTTCAGATGTGTGGATTCATCTCACAGAGTTAAACCTTTATTTTGATTCAGCAGGTTGGAAACATTCTTCTTATAGTATCTGCAAATAGACATTTTAGAGCCTATTGAGGCCTATGGGATAAAACTGAATATCCTCAGATAGAAACTAAAAAGAAGCTATCTATGAAACTGCTTTGTGATGTGTGGATTCATCTCACAGAGTTAAATCTTTCTTTTGATTCAGCAGGTTCGAAACACTCTTCTTGAAGTATCTGCAAATGAATATTAGGGAGCCAATTGAGCCCTACATTGAAAATGCAAATATCTTCAGCTAAAAACTAGACAGAAGCTATCTATGAAACTGCTTTGTGATGTGTGGATTCATATCAATGTGTTAAACCTAACTTTTGTTTCAGTAGGTTGGAAACACTCTTCTTGTAGAATCTGTGAGGGAACATTTGGGAGCCCACTGGGGTCTAAGGTGAAAAACCAAATATCCCCAGATAAAAAATTAGAAAGAAACTATCTGTGAGACTGCTTTGTGATGGGTGGATTCATCTAACCTAGTTAAATATTTCTTTTGATTCAGTAAATTGGAAAAACTCTTCCTGTAGAATCTGTGAAGGGATATTTGAAAGCCCATTAAGGCCTATGGTGAAAAACTGAAGATTCCCAGATAAAAACTAGAAAGAAGCTATCTGTGAAAAGGATTTTTGATGTGTGGATTCATCTCCCAGAGTTAAACATCTGGTTTTATTCAGCAGATTGGAAACACTCTTCTTGTAGAATCTGTGAAGGGACATTTGGGAGTCCACTGAGACCTATGGTGAAAAAACGAATATCCACTGATGAATAGTAGAAAGAAGGTATCTGTGAAAATGCTTTGTGGTGTATGGATTTTTTTCATAAAGCATGTTTTTTTTTATTCAGCAGGTTGAAAACACCTTTTTGTAGAATCCATGAAGGCACATATGGAAGCCCATAGAGGCCTATGGTGAAAAACCAATTATACCATGATAAAAACTAGAAAGAAGCTGTCTGTGAAAAGGTTTTCTCATGTGTGGATTCATCTCACAGAGATGAACCTTTCTTTTGATTCAGCAGGTTAAAAACCCTCTTCTTGTAGAATCTGTGACAGGACTTTTGAGAGCCCATTGAAGCCTATGGTGGAAAACCAAATATTCCCAAATAAAAACTAAAAAGAAGCTATCTGTGAAACTGCTTTGTAATCTGAGGATTCATCTGACCCAGTTAAATCATTCTTTTGATTCAGTATATTGGAAACAATCTTCTTGTAGAATCTGCAAAAGGATATTTGAAAACCCATTGAGGCCTATGGTGAAAAATGGAATATCCCAAGAGAAAAACTAGAAAGAAGCTATCTGTGAATCTGCTTTCTGAGGTATGGTTTCTTCTCAAAGAGTTAAATCTTTCTTTTGATTCAGCCGGTTGGAAAGAAGAGTGGAAACACTCTTTTTGTAGAATATGCAAAGGAACATTTGGGAGCCCACTGAGGCCTATGCTGAAAAACCAAATATCCCCAGAAAAAAAGCTAGAACGACGCTATCTGTGAAACTCATTTCTAATGTGTGGATTCATCTAACCCAGTTAAACTTTTCTTTTGATTCAGCAGGTTGGAAACACTTTTCTCACAGAATCTTTATGAGGACATTTGGGAGCCCATTGAGGCCTATGGTGAAAAACCAAATATCCTTAGATAAAAAAATACAAACAAGCTACCTGTTAATATGTTTTCTGGTATGTGAATTTATCTCAAAGATCAAATCTTTCTATTGATTCACCAGCTTGAAAACACTCTTGTTGTTCTATCTGCAAATGGACATTTGGTAGCCTATTGAGGCCTATGGTGAAAGACGGAATATCTTCAGATAAAAAGCTATCTGTGAAACTGCTTTGTGACATGTGGATTCATCTCAGAGTATTAAGCTTTTCTTTCCTTTCAACAGGTTGGAACAATTCTTCTTGTAGTATTGGCAAAGGGACATTTGGAAGCCTATTGAGGTCTAAGGTGACAATCCTAATATTCCCAGATAGAAAAAAGGCTATGTATGAAACATTTTTTCTAATGTGTGGGTACATCTCAAAGAGTTAAACCTTTCTTTTGATTCAGGAGGTTGTAAACACTTTTCTTGTAGAATCTGTGAAGCAATATTTGGGAGCCCATTGAGGCCTATGTTGAAAAACATAATAACCTTAGGTAAAAACTAGAAAGAAGCTATCTACGAAACTGCATTATGATGTGTGGATTTATCTCAAAGAGATAAACCTTCCTGTTGATTCAGCAAATTGGAAACACTCTCCTTGTAGAATCTACAAAGGCATATTTGGGATCATATTGTGGTCGATAGTTAAAAACCAAATATTTTCAGATGAATATTAGACAGAAGCTGTCTTGAAGCTGCTTTCTGATATGTGGAATCACCTCACAGAGTAAAACTTTTCTTTTGATTTAGCAGATTGGAAACACTTTTCTTGTAGAATCTGCGAAGAAATATTTGGGAGCGCATTGAGGCCTATGTTGAAAAACACAATAACTTTAGGTAAAAACTAGAAAGAAGCTATCTACGAAACTGCATTATGATGTGTGGATTCATCTCACAGAGATAAACCTTTCTGTTGATTCAGCAGATTGGAAACATTTTTCTTGTAGAATCTGCGAAGCGACATTTGCAGGCCAATTGAAACCTATGGTGAAAAAACTAGTATTTCCAGAAAAAAATCTAGAAAGGTGCTATCTGTGAATCTCATTTCTGATATGTGGAATCACCTCACAGAGTAAAACTTTTCTTTTGATTTAGCAGATTGGAAACACTTTTCTTGTAGAATCTGTGAAGCGACATTTGCAGGCCAATTGAGGCCTATGGTGAAAAAACTAGTATTTCCAGAAAAAAACTAGAAAGGTACTATCTGTGAATCTCATTTCTGATGTGTGGATTCATCTCACAGAGTTAAACCTTTTTTTTTGACTCAGCAGGTTGGAAATGCTCTTCTAGTAGAATCATCAAGGAAACATTTTTAGCCCATTGAAGCCTATGGTGAAAACCCAAATATTCCCAGATAAAAAGTAGAAAGAAGGTCTCTGTGAAACTTCTTTCTCATGTGTGGAATCATCTCACAGAGTAAAAGGTTTCTTTTGATTTAGCAGGTTGGAAATACTTTTCTTGTAGAATCTGCGAAGGGACATTTGTGAGCCAATTGAGGACATGGTGAAACATTGAATATAATATTTCTGGAAAAAAAACTACAAAGAGACTATCTGTGAATCTCCTTTCTGCTGTGTGGATTCACCTCACAAAGTTAAACCTTTTTTTTTTTTTTACTCAGCAGGTTGGACACACTCTTCTAGTAGAATCATTGGAGAAATATTTGTTTACCCATTGAGGCCTATGGTGAAAAACAGAATGTTTCCAGATAAAAACTAGAAAGAAGGTATCTGTGAAAATGCTTCCTCATGTTTGGATTTGCCTAATCCAGCTAAACTTTTCTTTTGATTCAGAAAATTAGAAAAATTTCTTGTAGAAACTGCAAGGGGACATTTGGGAGCCTTTAGAGGCCTAAGGTGACAAACTGAATATTCCCAAATGAAAACTAGAAAAAAGCTATGTATGAAACGTTTTTCTGACATGTGGGCTCATCTCAGAGAATTAAACCTTTCTTTTGATTCAGGAGGATGTAAACACTCTTCTTGTAGAATCTGTGAAGAAACATTTGGGAGCCCATTGACGCCTATGGTGAAAAACTGAATATCCTCAGATAAAAACTAGAAAGAAGCTATCTGTGAAACTGCTTTCTGATGTTTGGATTCATCTCACAAAGTTAAACCTTTTTTTTTATTCAGCAGGTTGAAAACACTCTTCTTGTAGTATCTGTGAATACACATTTGTGAGCCTATTGATGCCTATGGTAAAAAACAAAATATCCTCATGTAAAACTAGAAAGACGGTATCTGTGAAATTGCTTTGTGATGTATGGATTCAGCTCAATGTGTTAAACCTTTCTTTTGTTTCAGGAGGTTGGAAACACTCTTTTTGTAGAATCTGAGAAGACATATTTGGGAGCCCATTGAGGCCTATGGGGAAAACCATATGTCACCAGATAAAAACTAAGAAGAACCTGTCGTGAAACTGCTTTGTGATGTGTGGATTTTTGTCACAAAATTAAACCTTTTGATTCAGCAGATTGGAAACACTCTTTTTGCGGAATCTACAAAGGGACAATTGAAAGCCTATTTAAGTCTACTACAAAAAATGGAATATCCTCAGATTAAAAATGAGAAAGAAGCTATCTGTGAAACTGCTTTGTCATATACAGATTCATCACACAGAGTTGAACCTTTCTTCTGATTCAGCAGGTGGGAAACACCGTTCTTGTCGTATCTGTGAAAGATCATTTTGGAGCCTATTGGAATTTATGGTGAAAAACGGAATTCCTCAAATAAACACTAGAAAGAAGATACCTGTGAAACGCTTTTTGATGTGTGGATTCATCTCACAGTTTTAAACCTTACTTTTGTTTCAGCAGGTTGGCAGCACTCTTCTTGTAGGATCTATGAAGGGATATTTTGGAGCCCATTGAGGCCTTTGGAGAAATACCGAATATACCCCATAAAAACTAGAAAGAATCTAGCTGTGAAACTGATTTGTGATGTGTGGATTCATCTCACAGAGCTAAACTTTATTCTTTTGAATCAGCAGGTTGGAAACACTCTTTTTGAAGAAACTGCAAAGAGACACTTGGGAGCCCATTGAGGCCTATGGGGAAAACCATATGTCACCAGATAAAAACTAAGAAGAACCTGTCGTGAAACTGCTTTGTGATGTGTGGATTCATGTCACAGAGTTAAACCTTTTGATTCAGCAGGTTGGAAACACTCTTTTTGCAGAATCTACGAAGGGACAATTGAAAGCCTCTTTAAGCCTACTACAAAAAACTGAATATCCTCAGATAAAAATGAGAAAGAAGCTATCTGTGAAACTGCTTTGTCATATACAGATTCATCACACAGAGTTGAACCTTTCTTCTGATTCAGCAGGTGGGAAACACCGTTCTTGTAGAAACTACTATGAGATATTTGGGAGCCCATTGCAGCCTATTGTGAAAAACCTAATATCCCCAGATAAAAACCAGAAAGTAACTATGTGTGAAACTTCTTTGTGATGTGTAGATTCATCTCATATATTTAAACCTTTCTTTTGATTCAGCAGGTTGGAAATACTCTTCTTTCAGAATCTGTGAAGGTACACTTGGAGCCCATTGATTCCTATGGTGAAAAACCAAATATTCGCATTTAAAACTTAGAAGTTATCTGTGAAACTGCTTTCGGATGTGTGGATTCATCTCACGGAGTTAAACCTTTCTTTTGATTCAGCAGTTTGGTAACACTCTTCTTGTATCTGCGAAAGATCATTTTGGAGCCCATTGGGATTTATGGTGAAAAATGGAATATCCTCAGATAAACACTAGAAAGAAGATACCTGTGAAACTCTTATTGATGTGTGGATTCTTCTCACAGTTTTAAACCTTTCTTTTGTTTCAGCAGGTTGGCAGCACTCTTCTTGTAGGATCTACGAAAGGACTTTGAAAGACCATTGAGGCCTGTGGTGAAAAACCAAATATACCCCATAAATACTAGAAAGAGGCTGTCTGTGAAACTGCTTTGTGATGTGTGGATTCATCTCACAGAGGTGAACCATTCCTTTGATTCAGCAGGCTGGAAGCACTCCTTTTGTAGAATCTCTGAAGAGACATTTGGAAGCCCTTTGAGGCCTACTGTGAAAAACTGAATATCCCCAGATAACAACTGAGAGGAAGCTATCTGTGGAACTGCTTTTGTAGTGTGGATTCATCTTGCAGAGTTAAACTTTTCTTTTGATTCAGCAGGTTGGAAACACTCTTCTTATAGAATATGTGAAGGGACATTTGGGAGCCCACTGAGGTCTACTATGAAAATTCAAATATCCCCTGATAAAAATCTGAAAGAATCTATCTGTGAAACTGCTTGGTGATAAGTGGATTCATCTCACAGAGTTGAACCTTTCATTTGATTCAGCAGACTGGAACCACTCTTCTTGTAGAATCTTCAAAGGGACATTTGGAAGCCCATTGGGGTCTAAAGTGAAAATACAAATATCCTCAGATACAAACTAGGAAGAAGCCATCTGTGAAATGCTTGGTGAAGTTTGAATTCATCTCAAAGAGTTAAACATTTCTTTTGATTCAGAAGGTTGGAAACACTCTTATTGTAGTATCTGGTCATGGATATTTTGGAGCCTATGGAAGCCTGTGGTGAAAAACTGAATATCCTCAGATAAAAACTAGAATAAAACTATCTGTGAAACTGCTTTCTGACATTTAGATTCAGCTGAAAGAGTTACACCTTTCTTTTGATTCAGCAAGTTGGAAACACTCTTCTTGTAGAATCTGCAAAGGGGCAATTGAAAGCCCATTCAGGCCTACTATGAAAAATCGATTATTCCCAGATAAAAATGAGAAAGAAGCTATCTGTGAAAGTGCTTTGTGATATGTGGATTCATCACACCGAGTTGAACCTTTCTTTTGATTCATCAGGTTGGAAACACTCTTCTTGTAGAATCTGCGATGGGAGCCCATTGAGGCATATGGTGAAAAACCGAATATTCCCAGATTAAAAGCTAGAAAGAAGCTATCTGTGAAACTGCTTTCTGATGTGTGGATTCATCTCACAGAGTTAAACCTTTCTTTTGATTCAGCAGTTTGGAAACCCTCTTTTTGTAGGATCTACAAAGCGACATTTAGTAGCCGATTGAGGCCTATGGGGAAAATCTGAATATCCCCAGATAAACACTAGAAAGAAGCTACCTGTGAAATCACTTTTGATGTATGGATTCATCTAACAATTTTAAACCTAATTTTTGTTTCAGCAGGTTGGAAACACTCTTCTTGTAAGATCTCTGAAAGGACATTTCAAAGACCATCAAGGTCTATGGTGAAAAACTGAATATCCCCAGATAAATACTGGAAAGAAGCTATCTGTGAAACTACTTTGTGATGTGTGGATTCATCTCCCAGAAGTAAACCTTTCTTTTGATTCAGCAGGATGGAAACACTCTTTCTGTAGAATCTGCAAGGGGACAGTTGGGAGCTGATTGAGGCCTATGAGGAATGACTGAATATCCCCATATAAAAACTAGAAAGAAGCTACCTGTGAAATCACTTTTGATGTATGGATTCATCTAACAATTTTAAACCTAATTTTTGTTTCAGCAGGTTGGAAACACTCTTCTTGTAAGATCTCTGAAAGGACATTTCAAAGACCATTGAGGCCTAAGGTGACATACTGAATATCCACAGATAAAAACTGAAAGAAGCTATGTGTGAAACTACTTTGTGATGTGTGGATTCTTCTAACAGAGTTAAACCTTTCTTTTGATTCAGCGCATTGGAAACAGTCTTTTTGGACAATCTGCAAAAAGATATTTGGGAGCCCTTTGAGGCCTATGGAGAAAAACTGAATATCCCCAGATAAAAACTAGAAATGAACTATCTGTGAAAGTGCTTTGTGATATGTGGATTCTTCACATCGAGTTGAAGCTTTCTTTTTATTCATCAGGATGGAAACACTCTTCTTGTAGACTCTACGATGGGAGCCCATTGAGGCATATGGTGAGAAACCGAATATCCCCAGATTAAAAACTAGAAAGAAGCTATCTGTGAAACTACTTTCTGATGTGTGGATTCATCTCACAGAGTTAAACCTTTCTTTTGATTCAGCAGTTTGGAAACCCTCTTTTTGTAGGATCTACAAAGTGACATTTAGTAGCTGATTGAGCCCTATGGGGAAAATCTGAATATCCCCAGATAAACACTAGAAAGAAGCTACCTGTGAAACCACTTTTGATGTATGGATCCATCTAACAATTTTAAACCTTATTTTTGTTTCAGCAGGTTGGAAACACTCTTCTTGTAGGATCTCTGAAAGGACATTTCAAAGACCATGGAGACCTATGGTGAAAAACTGAATATCCTCAGATAAATACTGGAAAGAAGATATCTGTGAAACTACTTTGTGATGTGTGGATTCATCTCCCAGAGGTAAACCATTCTTTTGATTCAGCAGGTTAGAAACACACCTTTGGTAGAATCTAAGAAGAAATATTTGGAAGTCCGTTGAGGCCTACTGTGAAAAACTGAATGTTCCCAGATAACAGCTGAGAGGAAGCTATCTGTGAAACTGCTTTTGTAGCATGGATTCGTTTCACAGAGTTAAACCTTTCTTTTGATTCAGCAGGTTGGAAACACTCTTCTTGTAGAATCTGCCAAGGGACATTTTGTAGCCCATTGGGGCTTAACGTGAAAAACCGAATATCCTCAGATAAAAACTAGAAAGAAACTATCTGTGAAACTGTTTTGTGATATTTGGATTCATCTCACAGAGTTAAACCTTTCTTTTTATTCCTCTGGTTGGAAACACTCTTCTTGTAGAATCTGCAAAGGCAATATGGGAGCCCATTGAGGCCTATTTTTGTTGGGAACAGGCCCCCAAATCTGGCCATTAACTGGCCCTAAAACTGGCCATATACAAATTCTCTGCAGCACTGTTACATGATCATGATGACCGTGATGTCCACGCTGGAATGTTGTCGGTTTACTGGAATGAGGGCAAGGAACACCTAGCCCACCCAGTGCAGAAAACCACTTAAAGGCATTCTTGAACCATAAACATCATGAACGATCTGTGCATTAAGGACATTTCCCTGCTGCAAATAACTAGCCAGAGCCCATCCCTTTATTTCAGGACATCTCTATATTTCCCGTAAGGAATAATTTTAGTTAATCTATAGTCTTTTAGAAACAATGCTGATCACTGGCTTGCTGTCATCTCTGAAGTCTATGAGACCCCTGATTTTCCACTCCACATGCTATATTTGTATGTGTGTGTCTTTAATTTCTCTAGCACTGCAGGGTTAGGGTCTCCATGTTTGAGCTGGTCTTAGCAAGTGGCGCCCATATGTGTGGCTCACACCCAAGTACTCTTAACCAATGCCTACGGTGAGTAAGAAGGGGAGCCCGAAAGCATCATGGTAACAATAAGACAAGTGTGGACTCTGGTTCGTTCCACCTTGGAACCTTTTCACACTGATGAGGAGGGGGAAGGAGAGTATAACAAAGTAACAGAGCAGGTTTGTTGCCAGCTAAAGCTAAAGCAGCAAAGGAGGAAGAGGCTGTTACCTACTCTTCTACACCCCCTCCTAATTTTGAAGAAGAGGACTGGCCTGACCCTCCAGATCTTTCTTTTCCAGAGGACACTGGGTGACAAGTAGTTGTGCCAGTGACTGTTCAAGCAGTGCCTTGAGTGACCATTATTGATTCTATTCAGGCAGGAATTCAGCAAGCTAAAAGAGAGGGTGATTTAGAGGCTTGGCAGTTCCCTGTCAGAATACACTCCCCAAATCAACAAGAAAATATTATAGCTACATTTGAGCCTTTTTCTTTAAAATTGCTCAAAGAATTTTTAAAAACTATTAATCAATATAGACCAGGTTCTCCTTTTGTAGTGGGACAGTTAAAGAATGTTACTGTTTCCAGTTGGATGATTCCTACTGACTGGGATGGTCTTACACCAGCTTTCCTAACTCCTGCTCAGTTCTTACAATTTAAAACTGGGTTGGCAGATGAAGATACCATTCAGGCTGCTTGAAATGCACAGGCCCAACCTCAAATTAATATAACTGTAGACCAACTTTTGGGAGTTGGCAGTTGAGCTGGTTTAGATGCACAAGGGGTCATGCAGGATGATGCCACAGAGCAGCTTAGAGGAGTGTGCATTACAGCGTGGGAAAAAATAACTTCAGGAGGAGAGAAATACCCTTCCTTTCATACTATAAAACAGGTACCAAAAGAACAGTATGCAGATTTTATAGCTTTATTATGGGAGTCTCTTAAAAAGGTGATTGCAAATTTGGTTACTCAGAATATAGTGTTGGGGTTATTAGCTTTTGACAATGCTAATACTGAGTGCCAGATTGCTCTGCAACCTATTAGAGGGAAAGCACATTTAGTTGATTATATCAAATGATAGTATCAGAAGCAATCTGCATAAAGCTACTTTGTTGGTGCAAGCTGTGGCAGGACTGCAAGTGAATAAAGGCAATGCTCTATTTCCTGGAGCTTGTTTTAACTGTGGAAAGCATGGTCATACTAAAAAATAATGTAGAAAAAATCAGTAAGTCAGGCTGCAAGATAGAGAAAAAAAGAAAACTGCTGAGTCTCAAATATGTCCAAAATGTAAAAAAGTAAAACGTTGGAGGGAAAGAGATGTAAAAGTTTGGTAAATACAGGAGCAGATATTTCAATCATTTCTCTACAGCACTGGCCATCTGTGTGGCCAATTTGACCCACGCAATTCAGCATAATTGGAGTTGGTAAAGCCCCTGAAGTATATCAGTGTAGTTATACTTTGCATTGTGAAGGGCCCGATGTACAACCTAGGAATATTCAACCAATTGTAACTTCTGTAACTACAAATTTATGGGTAAGAGATTTATTACAACAATGGAGAGAGCAAGTTCTAATTCCAGAGCAATTATACAGTCCTCAAAGTCAACATATGATGCATGAAATGGGGTATGTCCCTGGTATGGGACTAGGAAAAAATTTGCAGGGTTTGTAGCAACCACTTCAAGTGGAAAGACAAAGTTCCCTCCAAGGTATAGGATATCATTTTTTATGGTGGCCATTGTTAAGCCTTCAGAACCTATACCTTTAAAATGGTTAATAGATAAGCCAATTTGGATAATACAATGGCCACTAAGTAAAGAGAAAAGGGCGGCTTTAGAGGAATTAGTTACTGAACAATTGCAAAAAGGACACATTACTCCAACATTTTCCCATTTGGAATTCTCTAGTTTTTGTAATTAAGAAAAAAGCAGGTAAATGGAGAATGTTAACTGATTTAAGAGCCATTAATTCAGTTATACAACCTATGGGGACATAGCTTTCTCCTGCTATGATTCCAATAAAACGGCCCTTAACAGTCATAGATTTAAAAGACTCTTTCTTTACCAGCTCCTTAGCTGAGCAAGACTGTGAAATATTTGCATTTACAATTCCTGCAGTAAACAACATACAGTCTGGTAAGCATTTTCATTGGAACGTGTTGCCAAAAGGCATGTTAAACAGTACAACAATTTGCCAGGCATATGTAGGGTAAGCAAATGAACCTACCAGTAAAAAAAATTCACAGTGTTACATTATTCATTATATGGACAACATACTTAGTGCTGACCCAACTTCAGAAATTTGACTTCAATATTATGACCACTTGCAAAATTCGATTTCTCATGCTGGTTTAATTATAGCTCCTGACAAAATTCAGACTGCTACTCCTTACTTCTACTTGGGGACCTTAGTAAATGGCACTACCATTCTGCCACAGAAAGTAGACATACACAGGAATCAATTGAAAACATTAAGTGATTTTCAAAAATTACTAGGGTATATTAATTGGATATGACCTGCTCCAGGCACTCTTACCTATGCCATGAGTAATCTATTTTCTGTTCTTAGAAGAGATCTTAGTCTCACTAGCCCTTGGCAATTAACAAAAGAAGCTAAAGCTATTATCCAGTGATGCCCAACTTGCCAAATGGTGTATTCCTCATCTTTTACTGGAGGAGTTAATACTAGAGGATTGGAACCTAATTCCCTTTGGCAAATGGATGTCACACATGTTCCCTCGTTTGGGAGACTAACTTATGTTCATGTATGTGTGGACACCATTTCTCACTTTGTCTGGGCTACATGCCAATCACGAGAGTCTTCCACCTGTGTTAAACGTCACATTTTTGCAGTGTTTTGCAGTGATGGGCATTCCATCTTCTATTAAAACAGATAATGCCCCAGGCTATACTCACCAAGCTCTAGCTACATTTTTCTTTATATGGAATATTAAACATATTACTGGTGTCCCATATAATTCTCAAGGACAAGTCATAGTGGAAAGAATGAATCTCTCCCTGAAACAGCAGTTATAAAAACAAAAAAGGAGGAGAACGTGGGACTACAGGACACCCCATAAGTAATTGAATCTAGCATTATTAGCTTTACATTTTTGAGCCTGCCTAAAGGCCAGACGCTATCAGCAGCTGAACAGCCTCTACAGAAACCTGCTGCAAGGACAGAAGCAGAAAAACTGGTTTGATGGAGAGATCCGATAACAAAGTTTGGGAAATAGGTAAAATAATAACTTGAGGTAGAGGTTATGCTTGTGTTTCTTCAGGACCAAATCAACAGCCAATTTGGATACCATCAAGACACCTGAAACCTTATCATGAGCCAGATATTGAGGGAGAGATTCTGAGAGTAATATGAGGACCCCCCCAGTTACAGCCATGTCAAGACTGACACTGAGGAGGACCCCAACTATCATGAGAAGCACCCATTGAACACAGTCACTGGTGTGGGGACAGACCAAGAAACTGTCACAGAGGGCAGAATAAAACCTGAGAAAAGTGGGACAACCAGTGGCAATTAGTAATTTAATGATAGCTATGATAGTGGTGATCACCATTGCCATGCGTATTCCTTCAAGAAGGACTGACACAGAACAATTATACTTATTGGACATATGTATCAATCTTGGCTGGTAATAATGCCTGGACGTAATCACTGTATGACACAGTTAAATATGCTTTCTGATCTCAGAATTTACCATAATAAATCTGCTCCTATGATTGAGGCATGCAGTCCTCAAAAACCTATTTGTAAACAGGATTGGACCTGGTTAGAAAAATGAACATACTTGCTTGAGAAGATTGCATTGCAGAACAAGCAGAGGTGCTGTGCAATGATTCCTATGGAATCGTTATTGACTGGTCCCCTAAGAGGATGTTTAGCTTGAATTGCACTTCTCATCTGTGTGCCACAGCCACACTATGTTCAGCTGGTCTGAACAAAGCAGTCAGATGGTAGAAATGATAATAAGTACGGCAAGAGTTCTTATTATCTGGAACTATGGTGGTATAGTGGCACCTGAGCTAAACATAAGAATTTGTGGAAACTATTAATAGCTCTTAATAAGATCAAATTTAGGAAAGAATAAAAAAGCATCAGGGACACCTTACAAACTTGTTTTTGGATACTGCAAAATTAAAAGACTAAATATATAAAACATCTCAGTCACACCTGGCCTTAATGCCAGGAACTGGAGTGTTTGAAGGAGCTGCAGACAGATTAGCAGCTAGTATCGCATTAAAATGGATAAAAACACTTGAAGTCTCTGTGATTTCAAGGATGATTGTGTTATTAATCTATGTTGTTGGTCTTTGTATAGTCTGCAGATGTGGATCCTGAATCCTGAGAGAAGTAGCTCACTGTGACAAAGCTGCCTATGTTTTAATCGTTTTGCAAAACAAAGAAGGAAGACATGTTGGGAAGAGGCCCCCAAATCTGGCCGTAAACTGGTCACATAAATGGACAAAAACAAAATCTCTACAGCTCTGTGACATGCTTGTGTTGGCCATGACACCGACATTGGAAGGCTGTTGGTTCACTGGAATGAGGGGAAGGAGCCCTGGCCCACCCAGGGTGAAAAAACGCTGAAAGGCTTTCTTGAAACACAAATGATAGCATGAGCAATCTGTGCTTTAAAGACATGTTCAGGCTACAGATAACTAGCCAGAACCCATCCCTTTATTTCAGTCCATCCCTTTATTTCCCATAAGAAATGCTTTCAGTTAAACTATAATCTATAGAAACAATGCTTATCACTGGCTTGCTGTCAATAAACATGTAGCTAAATCTCTGTTCAAGGCTCTCATCTCTGAAGATTGTGAGAACCCTGATTTCCCACTCCACATGCTATATTTTGGTGTGTGTGTCTTTAATTCTACTAGCGCCGCTGCTTTAGGGTCTCTATGAACAAGCTGGTCTCGGCATATGGTGAAAAATAGAAATATCCCCAGATAAAAACTAGAAAGAAGCTACCTGTAAAACTGCTTTCTGATGTGTACTTTCATCCAAAAGAGTTAAACCTTTCCTTTGATTTACCAGGTTAGAAACCCTGTTCTTGTAGAATCTACAAAAGGGACATTTGGGAGTCCATTGAGGTCTATCGTGAAAAACCAAATAACCCCAGATAAAAACTAGAAAGAAGATATCTGTGAAACAGCTCTCTGATGTGTGGATTCATCTCACAGAATTAAACTATCCTTTTGATTCAACCGATTGGAAACATTATTCTTGTACTATCTGCGAATGGACATTTGGGAGTCTATTGCGGCCTATGGTAAAAAAACTGAATCACTTCAAATAAAAACTAGAAAGAAGTTATTTGTGAAACTGCTTTGTGATGTGTTGACTCATCTCACAGTGTTAAAACTTTGTTTCAGCAGGTTGGAAACACTCTATTGCAGAATCAGAGAAGGGATATTTGAGAGCCCATTGAGGCCTATGGTAAAAAAATGGAATATACCCAGATAAAAACAAGAAAGAAGCGGTAGGTGAAACTGCTTTGTGATGTATGGATTATTCTCAGAGAATTAAACCATTCTTTTGATTCATCAGGTTGGAAGCACTCTTTTTATACAATCTGCAAAGGGACATTTGGGAGCCCATTGAGGCCTACTGCGAAAAACCAAATATCCACAGATAAAAACTAAGAAACTATCTGTGAAACTCCGTTGTGAAGGGTGGATTTATCTCACAGAAGTAAACCTTTCTTTTGATTCAGCAGGTTGGAAACCCTCTTCTTGTAGAATCTGTGAAGGAATATTTGGAAGCCCATTGAGGCCTATGGTGAAAACCCGAACATTCCCAGATGAAAACTAGAAAGAAACTATCTGTGAAACTACTTTCTGATGTGTGGATTCATCTAACCCAATTAAGCCCTTCTTTTGATTCAGCAGCTTGGAAACACTCTTTTTGTAGAATCTGTGAAGGGACATTTGAGAGCCCATTGAGGCCTTGAGTGAAAAGCAGAATGTCCCCAGATATAAATTAGAAAGAAGCTATCTAGGAAACTGATTTCTGATATGTGGATTCAATGCACAAAGTTAAACCTTTCTTTTGATTCAGCAGGTTGAAAACACTTTTTTTTTAGAATCTGTGAAGGGACATTTGGAAGCCCATTGAGGCCTATTGTGAAAAATTGAATATTCCCAGAAAAAAAGAAAAACTAGAAAGAAGCTATCTGTGAAACTGCTTTCTGATGTCTGGATTCATCTCACAGAGTTAAACCTTTTTTTTCTCAGCAGGTTGGAAGTACTCTTTTTGTAGAATCTGAGAAGGGATATTTGGGAACCCATTGAGGCCTACTATGAAAAATCAAATATGCCCAGGTAAAAACTAAGAAGAAGCTATCTGTGAAACTGTTTTGTGATTTGTGGATTCATATCACAGAAAGTTAAACCTTCTTTTTATTCAGCAGGTTGAAAGCACTCTTCTTGTAGGATCTGTGAAGGGACATTTGGGAGCCCTTTGAGGCCTATCATGAAAAACTGAATATCCCCTGATAAAACTAGAAAGAAGCTATCCGTAAAACTGTTTTCTGATGTGTGGTTTCATCTCATAGAGTTAAACATTTCTATTAGATCAGTAGGTTGGAAACATTTTTCTTGTAGAAACTCTGATGGAACATTTTGGAGCCCATTGAGGCCTATCTTGAAAAACTGAGTATCTCCAAATAAAAACTACAAAGAAGTTATCTGTGAAACTGTTTTCTGATGTGTAGATTCATCTCACAGAGTTAAACCTTTCTTTTGATTCAGCAGGTTAAAATCACTCTTCTTGTAGAATCTGCAAAGAGACATTCAGGAGCTGATTGAGGCCTCTGGTGAAAAACTGAATAACCCCAGATAAAAACTAGAAAAAAGCTCTCTGTGAGAGTCCTTTGTGATGTGTGGATTTATCTCACAAAATTAAACAATTCTTTTGATTCAACAGCTTGGAAACACTTTTTTTTATAGGATCTGCAAATGGACATTTGAGAGCCCATTGAGGTCTATCTGTAAAACTGTTTTTGGATTAGTGGAGTCAATTCACAGAGTTTAACCTTTATTTTATTCAGCAGCCTCTAAACACTCTTTTTGTAGAACCTGGGAATGGACGTTGTGAGCCCATTGAGGCCTATGGTGAGAAACCGAGTATCCACAGATAAAAACTAGAAGAAGCTATCTGTGAGACTGATGCATTATATGTGGATTCATCTCACAATGTTAAACCATTCCTTTTATTCAGCAGGTTGGAAACATTCCTCTTGTAGTATCAGTGAAGGGACATTTGGGACTCCATTGAAGCCTACTATGAAAAACCGAGCATCCCCAGATAAATAGTAGACAAAGGCTATCTGTGAAACTGCTTGG
The DNA here is from genome assembly GCA_014849445.1 of Cercopithecus mona. Classification (NCBI taxonomy): domain Eukaryota; kingdom Metazoa; phylum Chordata; class Mammalia; order Primates; family Cercopithecidae; genus Cercopithecus; species Cercopithecus mona. Next base: position 29,868 of record JABBCR010001083.1, read on the forward strand.
TGCTGTGTGGATTCATCTCAGAGAGATACACCTTTCTTTTGATTACAGGTGGAAAACACTCTTCTTGTAGTATCTGCGAATGGACATTTGAGAGCCTATTGAGGCCTGTGGTGAAAAGTGGAATACCCTCATATAAAAACTAGAAAGAAGCTTTCTGTGAAACTGCTTTGTGGTGTCTGCACTCATCTCAGTGTGTTAAACGTTTCTTTTGTTTCAGCAGGTTGGAAACCCTTTTTTTGTAGAATCTGAGAAAATACATTTGGGAGCTCTTTGAGACCTACTGTAAAAAAACAAATATTTCCAGATGAAAATTAAGAAGAAGGTATCTGTGCAACTGCTTTCTGATGTGTGGCTTCATCTGACAGAGTTAAACCTTTCTTTCGATTCAGCAGGTTGGAAATACGCTTCTTGTGGAAACTGCAAGGCCACTTGGGAGTTCTTTGAGGCCTATGGTGGAAAACCGAATATCCTCAGTTATAAAGTAGACAGAAGCTATATGTGAAACTGCTTTCTGATGTACGGATTCATCTCACAGAGTTAAACCTTTTTTTGGATCCAGAAGGTTGGAAACACTGTTCTTATAGAATCTGTGAATGTACATTTGGGGTCTAATTCAAGCCTATGGTAAAAAGCAGAATATCCTCAGATAAAAACCAGAAAAAAGTTATCTGTGAAACTGCTTTGTGAAGTGTGGTTTCATCTCATGGAGTTAAACCTTTCTCTTGATTCAGCAGGTTGGAAACAATCTTCTTGTAGAATTGCCAAGGGACATTACAGAGCACATCGAGGGCTATGGTGAAAAATCAAATATCCCCAAATAAAAACTAGAAAGAACATATCTGTGAGACTGCTTTGTGATGTGTGGATTCATCTCACAGAGTTGAACCTTTCTTTTGATTCAGCAGGTTGGAAAAACTCTTCTTGTAGAAAGTGCAGTTTGACATTTGGGAGCCCATTGAGGGTTTATATAAGAACTAGAAAGTAGCTATCTTCTCTATCTGTGAAACTGCTTTGTTGTGTGTAGATTCATCTCACAGAATTGAAACTTTTTTCATCCAGCAGGTTGGAAATACTCTTCTTTTAGAATCGGCTGTGGGATATTTGGGAGCCCATGGAGGCTGTGAAAAACAGAATATCCCCAGATAAAAACTAAAGAGAAGCTATCTCTGAAACTGCTTTGTGAATTGTGGGTTCACCTTACAGAGTTAAACCTTTCTTTTAATTCAGGAGGTTGGAAATGCTCTTTTTGTAGTATCTGCTAATGAACATTTGGGAGGCTATTGAGGTCTGGGAGGAAAAATCGAATATCCTCAGATAAAAACTAGAAAAATCTATCTGCGAAACTGCTTTGTGATGTGTGGATTTGGTTCACAGAGTTAAAACTTTCTTTTAGCTGTTTGGAAATTCTGTCCTTGTAGAATTTGTAAAGGGACATTTGGGACCCCTTGAGTCCTATGGTGAAAAAACGATTATCCACAGATAAAAACTAAAAAGTAGCTGTCTGTGAAACTGCTTTCTGATATGAAGATTCATCTGACAGAATTAAACATTTCTTTTGATTCAGCATGTTGGAAACACTTTTCTGGTAGAATCTGCAAATGAATATTAAGGAGCTTATTGAGGCCTATGGTGAAAAACTGAATATCCTTAGATAAAAAATAGAAAAAATCTATTTCTGAAACTGCTTTGGGATATGTGTATTCACCTCACAGAGTTGAACATTTCTTTCATTTCAGCAGGTTGGAAACACTGTTCTTGTAGAATGTGTGATGGGACATTTTGGAGACCAATGAGACATAGTGTAAAAACCGAATATCCCCAGAAAAATAAACTAGAAAGAAGCTATCTGTGAATTTGCTTTCCGATGTGTGGATTCATCCAACAGAGATAAACCTTTCTTTTGATTACAGGTGGAAAACATTCTTCTTGTAGTATCTGTGAATGGACATTTGAGAGCCTATTGAGGCCTATGGTGAAAAACGGAATATCCCTAGGTAGAAACTGCAAAGAAGCTATCTGTAAAACTGCTTTGTGATGTGTGGACTCATCTCACAGAGGTAAAGCTTTCTTTTGTTTCAGCAGGTTGGAAACTCTTTTGTAGAATCTGAGAAAAGACATTTGGGAGCTCTTTGAGGCCTACTGTAAAAAAACAAATAGTTACAGATGAAAATTAAGAAAAAGCTATCTGTGAAACTGCTTTCTGATGTGTGGCTTCATCTGACAGAGTTAAACCTTTTTTTTATTCAGCAGGTTGGAAATACGCTTCTTGTAGAAACTGCAAGGGACACTTGGGAGCTCTTTGAGACCTATGGTAGAAAACCGAATATCCTCAGCTATAAAGTAGACAGAAGCTATATGTGAAACTGCTTTCTGATGTACGGATTCATCTCACAGAGTTAAACCTTTTTTTGGATACAGAAGGTTGGAAACACTGTTCTTACAGAATCTGTGAATGTACATTTGGGGTCTAATTCAAGCCTATGGTAAAAAACAGAATATCCTCAGATGAAAACCAGAAAAAAGCTATCTGTGAAACTGCTTTGTGAAGTGTGGATTCATCTCACAGAGTTAAACCTTTCTCTTGATTCAGCAGGTTGGAAACAATCTTCTTGTAGAATCTGCCAAGGGACATTATGGAGCGCATCAAGGGCTACGGTGAAAAATCAAATATCCCCAAATAAAAACTAGAAAGAATGTATCTGTGAAACTGCTTTGTGATGTGTGGATTCATCTCACAGAGTTGAACCTTTCTTTTTATTCCGCTGATTGGAAGCACTCTTCTTTGGGAGCCCACTGAGGCTTTATATAAGAACTAGAAAGTAGCTATCTTCTCTATCTGTGAAACTGCTTTGTTGTGTATAGATTCATCTCACAGAATTGAAACTTTTTTCATCCAGCAGGTTGGAAATACTCTTCTTGTAGAGTGTGGGATATTTGGGAGCCCATGGAGGCTCTGAAAAACAGAATATCTCTAGATAAAAACTAAAGAGAAGCTATCTCTGAAACTGCTTTTTGAATTGTAGGTTCACCTCACAGAGTTAAACCTTTCTTTTAATTCAGGAGGTTGGAAATCCTCTTTTTGTAGTATCTGCTAATGAACATTTGGGAGTCTATTGAGGTCTGGGAGGAAAAATCGAATATCCTCAGATAAAAACTAGAAAAATCTATCTACAAAACTGCTTTGTGATGTGTGTACTTGGCTCACAGAGTTAAAACTTTCTTTTAGCTGGTTGGAAATTCTGTCCTTGTAGAATTTGTAAAGGGACATTTGGAACCCCTTGAGTCCTGTAGTGAAAAACCAATTATCCACAGATAAAAACTAAAAAGTAGCTATCTGTGAAACTGCTTTCTGATATGAAGATTAATCTGACAGAATTAAACATTTCTTTTGATTCAGCATGTTGGAAAAACTTTTCTGGTAGAATCTGCAAATGAATATTAAGGATCTTAATGAGACCTATGGTGAAAAACTGAATATCCTTAGATAAAAAATAGAAAGAATCTATTTCTGAAACTGCTTTGGGATATGTGTATTCACCTCACAGAGTTGACCATTTCTTTCATTTCAGCAGGTTGGAAACACTGTTCTTGTAGAATGTGTGATGGGACATTTTGGAGACCAATGAGGCATAGTGTGAAAAACCGAATATCCCCAGAAAAATAAGCTAGAAAGAAGTTATCTGTGAATTTGCTTTCTGATGTGTGGATTCATCCAACAAAGATAAACCTTTCTTTTGTTTTAGAAGGTTGTAAACACTCTTGTAGAATCTGCCAAGGGAAATGGAAATTTTGGAGCCCATTGAGGTCAATGGTAAAACCCAAATATCCTCAATATAAATTAGAAATAAGCTATCTGTCAAATTTTTTCTGATGTGTGATTTCATCTCACAGAGTTAAATCTTTCTTTTGATTCAGCAAGCTGGAAACAAATGGACATTTGGAGCCTATAGAGGCCTATGGGGAAAAACCAAACATCCTCAGATACAAATTAGAAAGAAGCTATCAGTGAAACTGTTTTGTGATGTGTGGATTCATCTCAAAGTGTTAAACCTTTCTTTTGTTTCAGTATGTTGGCAACACTCTTCTTGTAGAATGTGCAAAGGGATATTTGGGAGCCCATTGAGGCTTATGGTGAAAAACCGAATATTCTCAGATTTTAAAAAGTAGAATGAAGCTATCTGTGAAATGGCTTGGTGATATCTGGATTCATCTCACAAAGTTAACCATTCTTTTGATTCAGCAAGTTGGAAATACTCTTTTTGTAGAATCTGTGAAAGGATATTTTGAGCCCATTGAGGCTTACGGTGAAAAACTGAATATCCCCAGATAAAAACTAAGAAGAAACTATCTGCAAAACTGCTTTATAAAGTGTGGATTCACCTCACAGAGTTATACCTTTCTTTTGATTCAGAAGATTGGAAAAACTCTTCTTGAAGTATCTGCTAATGGACATTTGGGAGCCTATTGAGGCCTATGGTGAAAAACCAAATGTCCTCAGATAAAACTACAATGAAGCTATCTGTAAAACGACTTTCTCATGTGCGGATTCATCTCACAGAGTTAAACCTTTCTTTTTGATTCAGGAGGTTGGAAACACTCTTTTTTTTTTTTTGAAAAGAGATTTAAAAATTAATAGCTTTTACTGTTTTTTCTTATTTCAGTAACAATACAGGTTCGTTGTAGATAATTTATAAATTGCAAATAATAAAAGCAAATCACAATGGTACAATTCAGACATTATATGGTTGACAGGTTAGTATGTCTTTCTACACACTTTTCACATTCATTTCCTGACATTTTAACATTGTTAATATTTTTTTCTTTTCTTGGTGCCGAATTTAACTCAACACTAGACCTACTAGGCATTTTGGGGACTGGTGCTTGCTGTGGAGAAAAGCTTCAGAGAGTGCTGAATTGTCATCCATCAGCCACTGTGCACTGCTGCCCCTCTGGGTTTCATTACTTTGAGACCTGCTCTGATGCAAAAGATTTTGCAGAGGTTTTACATCTTCTATCTCCTTCAGTTGCTCTGGGATTTTTTAAAATTATACTTTAAGTTCTAGGGTACATGTGCACAATGTGCAGGTTTGTTACATATGTATACTTGTGCCATGTTGGTGTGCTGCACCCATCAACTCGTCAGCACCCATCAACTTGTCATTTATATCAGGTATAATTCCCAGTGCCATCCCTCTCCCCCGCCCTCTGCATAATAGGCTCCGGTGTGTGATGTTCCCCTTCCAGAGTCCAAGTGATCTCATTGTTCAATTCCCACCTATGAGTGAGAACATGTGTGGAAACACTCTTCTTGTAGTATCAGTGAAGGGATATTTGGGAGCCAATAAGGTCTATGGTAAAAAACAGAATATCCTCAGACAAAAACTAGAAAGACACTCTCTGTGGAACTGCTTTGTAATGTGTGAATTCATCTGGCAAAGTTAAACCTTTCCTTTGATTAAGAAGGTTGGAAAAATTCTTCTTGTAGTATCTGTAAAGGGATATTTGGGAGTCCATTGAGACCTACTGTGAAAAACTGAATATAATCAGATAAAAACTAGAAATAAGCCATCTGTGAAAATGATTTCTGATACGTGGATTCATCTCACAAAATCAAACCTTTCTTTTGTTTCAGCAAATTGGAAACACTCTTCTTGTAGGATCTGTGAAGGGTCTTTTGGGGGCCAATTAAGGCCTACAGTGAAAAATAGAATATCCTCAGATACAAACTACAAAGAAGCTATCTGTGAAACTGCTCTTGATGTGTGGATTCACCTCAGAGTGTTAAACCTTTCTTTTGATTCAGCATGTTGGAAACACTTTTCTTGTAGAATCTGTGAAGGGTCTTTTGGGGGCCAATTAAGGCCTACAGTGAAAAATAGAATATCCTCAGATACAAACTACAAAGAAGCTATCTGTGAAACTGCTCTTGATGTGTGGATTCACCTCAGAGTGTTAAACCTTTCTTTTGATTCAACATGTTGGAAACACTTTTCTTGTAGAATCGGCGAAGGGAGAATTCAAAGCCCATTTAGGTCTACTATGAAAAATAGAATATTTCCAGATACAAACTAGAAAGAAGCTACCTGTGAAACTGCTTTGTGATGTGTAGATTCATCTCACAGAGTTAAACCTTTATTTTGATTCAGCAGGTTGTTAACACTCTTCTTTTGAAATCTGCAAAGGGACACTTAGGAGACACTTTTCTTGTAGTATCTGTGAAGGGATATTTGGGAGTCCATTGAGACCTACTGTGAAAAACTGAATATAATCAGATAAAAACTAGAAATAAACCATCTGTGAAAGTAATTTCTGATACATGGATTCATCGCACAAAATTAAACCTTTCTTTTGTTTCAGCAAATTGGAAACACTCTTCTTGTAGGATCTGTGAAGGGTCATTTGGGGGCCAATTAAGGCCTAGAGTGAAAAATAGAATATCCTCAGATAAAAACTACAAAGAAGCTATCTGTGAAACTGCTCTTGATGTGTGGATTCACAGCAGAGTGTTAAACCTTTCTTTTGATTCAGCATGTTGGAAACACTTTTCTTGTAGAATCTGCGAAGGGAGAATTCAAAGCCCATTTAGGTCTACTATGAAAAACAGAATATTTCCAGATACAAACTAGAAAGAAGCTACCTGTGAAACTGCTTTGTGATGTGTAGATTCATCTCACCGAGTTAAACCTTTATTTTGATTCAGCAGGTTGTTAACACTCTTATTTTGAAATCTGCAAAGGGACACTTAGGAGACACTTTCCTTGTATCTGTGAATCAATTTTTGGGAGGCTATTGAGGCCTATGGTGAAAAACCAAATATCCTCAGATAAACAGTAGATAGAAGCTATCTGTGAAACCACTTTTTGATGTGTGGATTCATCTTACAGCTTTAAACCTTTCTTTTGTTTCAGCAGGTTGAAAATACTCTTCCTGTAGAAGTTGCAAAAGGACATTTCAGAGACTTTTGAAGTCTATGGTGAAAAGTCGAATATCCCCTGACAAATACTAGAAGGAAGCTATCTGTGAAACTGCTTTGTGATGTGTGGATTTGTCTCACAAAGTGAAACCATTCTTTTGATTCAGCAGATTGAAAACACTCTTTTTGTAGAGTCTGCAAAGGGACATTTGGAAGCCCGTTGAGGTCTACTATGAAAACCCAAATATTCCCAGATAAAAACTAAGAAGAAGCTATCTGTGAAACTCCTTTTGTTGTGTGGATTCATCTCACAGAGGTGAACGAACCTTTCTGTTGATTGGTAAGGTTAATAACACTCTTCTTGTAGAATCTGCGCTAAGACATTTGAGAGCCCATTAAGGACTGTGATGAAAACGGAATATCCCCAGATAAAAACTAGAAAATAGCTATTTGTGAAACTACTCTCTTATGTTTAGATTCATCCCACAGAGATAAACCTTTCTTTTAATTCAGAAGGTGGTAAACACTCTTCTTGTAGAATCTGTGAAGGGACATTTAGTAGCTTTTTGAAGCCTATGGTGAAAAACTGAATATCCCTAGATAAAATCTAAGAAGAAGCTATCTGTGAAACTCCTCTGTGATGTGTGGCTTTACATCAGATTGATAAACCTTTCTTTTATTTCAGCAGGTTGTAAACACTCTTCTTGCAGAATCTGCAAAGGTACATTTTAAAGGCCAGTGAGATTTATGGTGAAAAGCAAAATATCCCCAGATAAAAAATAGACAGAAGTTATCTGTGAAACTGCTTTGTGATGTGTGGGTTCATCTCACAGAGTAAAACCATTCTTTTGATTCAGAAGCTTGGAAACACTCTTTTTATAGAATCTGCAATGGGATGTTTGGGAGCCCATTGAGGCCTATAAAGAAAAATAGAATATCCTCAGATAAAAACTAGAAAGATGCTATCTGTGAAACTGCTTTGTAATATGTGGATTCATCTCAATGTGTTAAAGCTTTCTTTTGTTTCAGCAGGTTGGAACCATTCTTCCTGTAGAATCTGTGAAGGGACAGTTTTGAGTCCATTGAGGCCTACGTTGAAAAACAAAATATCCCCAGATGAAAACTAGACAGAACCTATTTGTGAAACTACTTTCTGACGTGTGGATTCATCTCACAGAATTAAACCTTTCCTTTGATTCAGCATGTTCTACAAACTTTTCAAGTAGTATATGTGAATTAACATTTGGGAGCCTATTGTGGCCTATGGTGAAAAACAAAATATCCTCAGATAAAATATAGAAAGAAACTATGTGTTAAACTGCTTTGTGATGTGTGGATTCATCTCACAGAGATAAAGCATTCTTTCAATTCAGCAGTTTAAAAGCAGTCTTTTTGTAGAATATGCGAAGGGACATTTGAGAGCCCATTTATTTCTACTGTGAAAAACCGAATATCTCCAGATAAAAACTAAGAAGAAGCTATCCCTGAAACTGCTTTGTGCTGTGTGGATTCATCCCACAGAGTTAAAACTTTCTTTGATTCAGCAGGTAGGAAAATCTCTTCTTGTAGAATCCATGAAGGGACATTTTGAAGCCCATTGAAACCTATGGTGATAAACCAAATATCCCCAGCTAAAAACTAGACAGAAGCTATCTGTGAAACTGCTATCTGATGGGTGGATTCATCTCACAAAATTAAATTTTTCCTTTGAATCAGCAGGTTGAAAACACTGTTCTTGTAGTATCTGCGAATGGACATTTGAAAGCCTATTGTGTCTTATGGAGAAAAAGAAAATATCCCCAGATAAAAACTAGAAAGAAGTTATCTGTGAAACTGCTTTGTGATGTGTGGCTTAATCTCACAGAGTACAACCATTCTTTAGATTCAGCAGCTTGGAAACCCTCTTTTTATAGAATCTGCAAATGGACATTGGGGAGTCCATTGAGGTCTATAAAAAAAAGCTAATATCCTGAGATAAAAACTAAAAAGTAGACATTAGTGAAACTGTTTTGTGATATGTGGATTCATCTCATGTGTTAAACCTTTCTTTTGTTTCAGCAGTTTGGAAGCACTCTTGTAGGATCTGCAAAGGGATGTTTGGGAGCCCATTGAGGTCTACTGTGAAAAACAGAATATCCCCAGATAAAAACTAAGAAGAAGTTATCTGTGAAACTACTTTGTGATGTGTGGATTAATCTCACAGTGTTAAAATTTATTTTGTTTCGGCAAATTGGAAAAGCTCTTCTCATTGAATCTGTGAAAGGACATTTGGGGGTCATTGAGGCCTATGGTGAAAAATGGAATATCCCCAGATAAAAACTAGAAAGAAGCTACCTGTGAAACTGCTTTGTGATGTGTGGATGCATCTCACAGAGATAAACTTTTCTTTTGTTTCAGCAGGCTGGAAACACTCTTCTTGTGCAAACTGTGAAAGGACATTTGGGGGCTGATTGAGGCCTATGGTGAAAAACGGAATATCCCCAGGTAAAAACTAGAAAGAAGGTACCTGTGAAACTGCTTTGAGATGTGTGGATTCATCTCACAGAGTTTAACCATTCTTTTGATTCGGCAGGTTGGAAACACTCTTTGTAGAATCTGAGAAGGGACATTTGGAAGGCCATTAAGTCCTATGGTGAAAACCCACATATCCACATAAAAACTAAGAAGCAATCTGTTAAACTGCTTTGTGATGTGTGAATTCATCTCACAGATGTAAACATTTGTTTTGATTCAGCAAATTTGAAACACTCTTCTTGTAGTATCCGTGAGTGGACATTTGGGAGCCTCTTGAGGCCTGTGGTGAAAAACCAAATATCCTGATATTAACTAGAAAGAAGGCATCTGTGAAACTGCATTGTGATGTGTGGATTCATCCCACAGTGTTAAACATTTCTTTTATTTTAGCAGTTTGGAAAAATCTCTTTTTGTAGAACCTGTGGAGGAAATTTTGAGAGGCCATTGAGGCCTGTGGTGAAAAACAGAATATCCTTAGAAAAAAACTAAAAAGAATCTATCTGTGAAATTGCTTTGTGATATGTGGATTCATCACATACTGTTAATTCTTTTAATTCAGCAGATTGGGAACACTCTTTTTGTAGAATATGTGAAGGGGCATTTTGGAGCCCATTGTGGTTTAATGTGAGAAACAGAATATCTCCAGATAAATGCTAAGAAGAAACTCTCTGTGAAACTACTTTGTGATGTGTAGATTCATCTCACAGTGTTAAAAATTTCTTTTGTTTCAGCAAATTGGAAAAGCTCTTCTTGTTGAATCTGTGAAAGGACATTTGGGGGTCATTGAAGCCTATGGTGAAAAATGGAATATCCCCAGATAAAAACTAGAAAGAAGCTGCCTGTGAAACTGTTTTGTGATGTGTGGATTCATCTCACAGAAATAAAACATTCTTTTGATTCAGCAGTTTGGAAACACTCTTTGTAGAATCTGTGAAAGGCCAGTTTGTAACCCATTGAGGCCTACTATGAAAAACTGAACATCTCCACATAAAAACTGAGAAGCTATTTGTGAAACTGCTCTGTGATGTGTGGATTCATCCTACGGAGTTAAACCTTTCCTTTGATTAAGCAGGTTAGGAACACTCCTCTTGTAAAATCTATGAAGGGACATTTGGGAGCCCACTGAGACCAATGGTGAAAAATTGAATATACCCAGATAAAGACTAGACAGAAGTTCTCTGTCAAACTGCTTTCTGACGTCTGAATTCATCTCAAGGTTTTAATTTTTTTCCTTGATTCAGTAGGTTGGAAACACTATTCTTGAAGTATCTGCAAATGGACATTTGGGAGGCTATTGTGGCCTATGTGAAAAACCAAATATCCTCAGATAAAAACTGGAAAGAAGTTATCTATGAAACTGCTTTTTGATCTGTGGATTCATCTCACAGTGTTAAATCTTTCTTTATTTCCACAGGTTGGAAACACTCTTCTTGTAGCTTCTGCAAAAATACATTTGGGAGACCATTGAAGCACATGGAGAAAAATTGAATATCAACAGAGAAAAACTAAGAAGAATCTATTTGTGAAACTGCTTTCTGATGTGTGGATTCATCTCACAGAGTTGAAACTGTTTTTTTGATCTAGCAAGTTAGAATCATTCTTCTTGTAGAACCTGTGAGGGGACTTTTGGGAGCCCATTGTGGCCTATGGTGAAAAACCGAATACCTCCACATAAAAAATAGAAAGAAATTATCTGTGAAATTGCTTTGTAATATGTAGATTCATCTCACAGATTTCAAACTTTCTTTTGATTCAGCAGGTTGGAAACACTCTTGTAGAATCTGTGAAGGGACATTTGGGGGTTCCTTGGGGCCTAGTATGAAAAACTGAATATCCTCAGATAAAAACTAGAAAGAAACTATCTCTGAAACTGATTTGTGATATGTGGATTCATCTCACAGAGTTGAACATTTCTTTTGATTCGGCAGGTTGAAAACACTCCCCTTGTAGAATCTGTGATGGGACATTTGGGAGCCCATTGAGGACTATGGTGAAAAACTGAATATCCACAGATCAAAACTAGAAAGAGGTTATGTGTGAAACTGCTTTCCAATGTGTGGTTTCATCTCACGGAATTAAACCTTTCAGATAAAAACCAGAAAAAGACACCTGTTAAACTGCTTTCTGATGTGTAGATTCATCTCACAGTGTTAAACCTTACTTTTGTTTCAGCACATTGGAAACTCTCTTCTTATAACATCTGCAAAAAGACATTTGAAAGACCATTGCAGTCAATTGTGAAAAACGGAATATACTCTGATAAAAACTGAGAAGAAGCTATCTGTGAAACTGCTTTGTGAGGTGTAGAATACACTAAAAGATCTAAACCTTTCTTTTGATTCACAGGTTAGAAACAGTGTTGTAGCTGAATCTGCAAAAGGGCATTTTGGTGGCCACTGTGGCCGAAGGTGAAAAACAGAATATTCTCTGATAAAAACTGAGAAGAAGCTATCTGTGAAACTGCTTTGTGATGTGTAGAATATACTAAGAAATCTAAACCTTTCTTTTGATTCACCAAGTTAGAAACACTGTTGTGGTTGAATCTGCAAAAGGGCATTTTGGTGGCCACTGTGGCCGAAGGTGAAAAACCAAATATCCTTAGGTGAGACCCAGATAGAAGCTACCTGTGAAACTGCTTTTTGATGCGTGGTTTCTTTTCACAGAGTTACGTTTTTCTTTTAATTGAACAGGTTGGAAACACTTTTTTTGTGAAATATGGGAAGGGATATTGGGGAGACCATTGAGGCCTATGGTGAAAAACCACATATCCCCAGAAAAAAACTAAGAAGTTATCTGTGAAATTGCTTTGTGACATGTGGATTCATCTCACAGAGTTAAACCTTTCTTTTGATTCAGCAGATTGGAAACACTCTTCCTGTAACATTTGCAGAAGAACATTTGGGGGCCCATTGAGGCCTAAGGTGAAAAACAGAAAATCCCCAGACAAAAACTACAAAGAGGCTACCTGTGAAACTGCCTTGTGATGTGTGGATTCATCTAACAGAGTTAAACCATTCTTTTGACTCAGCAGGTTGGAAAACCTCTTCTTGTAGAATCTGTGAAGGGATATTTGGGAGTCCATTGTGGCGTATGGTGAAAAACCATATATCCCTGGATAAAAAGTAGAAAGAATCTAACTGTGAAACACCTTCCTGTTGTGTGGATTCATCTCACAGAGATAAATGTTTATTTTGACTCAGTTGGTTTGAAACACTCTTTCTGTAATATCTGAGAATGGACATTTGGGCACCTATTGAGGCCTATGGTGAAAAAACAAAATATCCTCAGACAAAAACTAGAAAGAAGGCATCAGTGAAATAGTGTTGTGATGTGTGGATTCAGCTCACAGAAGTAAATATATTTATTTTCTGTTTCATGGGGTTGGAAACAGTCTTGTTGTAGAATATGCAGAGGGACATTTAGAAGGCCATTCATGCCTATGGTGAAAAACAAAATATCCCAAGAAAAAAACTAGAAGGAAACTATCTATGAAACTGCTATCTGATGTGTGGATTCATCAAAAAGAGTTAAACCATTCTTTTGATTCAGCAAGTTTGAATCACACTTTTTGTAGAATCTGTGAAGGGATATTTGGGAGTCCATTGTGGTCTATGATGAAAAACCATATATCCCTGAATAAAAAGTAGAAAGAGTTTAACTGTGAAACACCTTCCTGTTGTGTGGATTCATCTCACAGAGATAAATGTTTATTTCGACTCAGCTGGTTTGAAACACTCTTTCTGTACTATCCGAGAATGGACATTTGGGCACCTCTTGAGGCCTATGGTGAAAAAACAAAATATCCTCAGATAAAAACTCGAAAGAAGGCATCAGTGAAACAGTGTTGTGATGTGTGGATTCAGCTCACAGAAGTAAATCTTTTTTTTTTTTTCCTGTTTCATGGGGTTGGAAACAGTCTTGTTGTAGAATATGCAAAGGGACATTTAGAAGGCCATTCATGCCTATGGTGAAAAACAAAATAGCCCCAGAAGAAAACTAGAAAGAAGCTATCTGTGAAACTGCTATCTGATGTGTGGATTCATCAAAAAGAGTTAAACAATTCTTTTGATTCAGCAGGTTTGAATCACACTTTTTGTAGAATCTGCGAACGGACATTTGGAGACTAATTGAGGCCTACTGTGAATAACCGAATATTCCCATACAAAAACTAAGAAGCTATCTGTAAAACTGCTTTGTGATGTGTGGATTCATCTTATAGAGTTAAATCTTTCTCTGGATTCAGCAGGTTGGAAACACTCTTCTTATAGAATATGCAAATGGACATTTGGGAGCCAATATCCTCAGTTATAAACTAGAAAGAAGCTGTCTGTAAAACTGTTTTGTGAAGTGTGGCTTCATCTCCCTTACTTAATTTTTTTTTCATTCAGCAGGTTGGAAACACTCTTCTTGTAGAATCTATGAAGGGACACTTGGGGGCTCCTTGTGGTATACTACAAAGAACCGAATATCCCCAGGTAAAAACTAGAAAGAAACTATCTCTGAAATTGTTTGGGGATATGCGGATTCATCTCACAGAGTTGAACCTTTCTTTTGATTCAGCAGATTGGAAGCACTCTTCTTGTAGAATCTGCATTGGGACGTTTGGGAGTCCATTGAGGTGAATGGTGAAAAACCGAATATTTCCATATTAAAGCTAGAAAGAAGTTATCTGTGAAACTGCTTTCTGATGTGTAGATTCATCTCACAGAGTTAAACATTTCTTTTGATTCAGCAGGTTGAAAACACTCTTCTTGCAGAATCTCTGAAGGAACAGTAGAGAGATCAATGAGGCCTATGCTGAAAAACTGAATATCCCCAGTTAAAAAGCAGAAAGAAGCTATTTGTGATACTTCTTTGTGATGCGTGGATTCATCTGAAAGAGCTAACGCATTCTTTTGATTCAGCAGGTTGAAAACACTCTTTTTGCAGAATCTGCGCAGGGACATTTGGCAGACTTTTGAGACCTATGGTGAAAAATCGAATATCCCCAGATAAAAAGTAAGAAATTATCTGTGAAACTGCTTTGTGATGTATGAATTCATCTCACAGAGGTAAACGTTTCTTTTCATTCAGCAGGTTAGAAACACTCTTCTTGTAGTACCTGCAAATGGAAATTTGGGAGCCCATTGAGGCCTATGGTGAAAAACTGAATATTCTCAGAAAAAAACTAGAAAGAATGCACCTGTGAAACTACTTTGTGATGTGTGGATTCATCTTACAGACTTAAAACTTTCTTTTGATTTAACAGGTTAGAAACACTCTTCTTGGGAAATCTGCAAAGGAACATTAGGGAACCCTTTGAGGCCTATGGTGAAAAACTGTATGTCCCCAGATAAACACTAGAACAAAGCTATCTGTGAAACTTCTTTGTGATGTGTGGATTCATCTCACAGAGTTAAAACTTTCTTTTTATGCCACAGGTTGGAAAAACTCTTCTTGTAGAATCTGAGAAGGGACATTTGGGAGCCCACTGCGGCCTATGGTAAAAAACCAAAAATTCCCAGATAAAAACTAGTAAGAAGCTATCATTGAAACTGCTTTGTGATGTGTGGATACATCTCACAGAGTTAAACCTTTATTTTGGTTCACCAGGTTAGAAACAGTCTTTTTGTAGAATCTGGGAAGGAACAGTTGGGAGCCCATTAAGGCATATGGTGAAAAACTGAATATCCTTAGATAAAAACTAGAAAGAAGCTCTTTGTGAAACTACTTTGTAATGTGTGGATTCATCTAACAGAGTTAAACCTTTCTTTTGATTCAGCAGGTTGGAAACACTCTTTCTGTGGAATCTGCCAAGGGATATTTGGGTGCCCAATAAAACCCATGGTTAAACATCAAATATCTCCAGATAAAAACTAGAAAGAAGCTCTTTGTGAATCTGCTTTGTGAAGTGTGGATTCATCTCCCAGAGTTAAAGCTTTGTTTTGATTCAGCAAGTCAGAAACACTCTTATACAATCTGTGAAGAAACATTTGATTGTCCTTTGAGGCCTATGGAAAAAAATGAATATCCCCAGAGAAAAACTAGAGAGCAGCAGTCTGTGAAACTACTTCATGATATGTGGATTCATCTTACAGAGTTGAACCTTTCTTTCTATTCTGAAGGTTGGAAACACTCTTTTTGTAGAATCTCTGACAAGACATTCGGGAGTCCATTGAGGCATATGGTGAAACACCAAATATCCCTAGATAAAAATTAGAAAGAAGCCATCTGTGAGACTGCTTTGTGATGTGTTGATTCATCACACAGCATTGAAACTTTCTTTAGATTCAGCAAGATGAAAACACTCACTTTGTAGTATCTGCGAAGGGATGTGTGGGAGCCAATTGAGATATATGTTTTTATCTGGGGATATTTTTTTATCTACAGAGCTCCTTTTTAGTTTTTATGTCCCTCTGCAGATTCTACAAAAAGAGTATTTCCAACCTGTTTAATCAAACGAAAGTTTAACTGTGTGAGATGAAAAACCAAACATCCACAGATAAAAGCAAGAAAGAAACTATCACTGTAACTGCTTTGTGATGTGTGTTTTAAATCTCACAGATTTAAAACTTTATTTTGATTAAGCTAGTTGAAAAGTCTTTTTGTAAATTCTGCAAAGGGACATTTGGGAGCCCATTGAGGCATATGGTAAAAAACTGAGTATCCACAGACAAAAACTAGAAAGAAGGTATCGGTGAAACTGTTTTGTTATGACTGCATTCATCTCACAGAGTAAAACCTTCCCTTCATTCAGCAAGTTGGAAACACTTTTTTTGTAG
Source organism: Cercopithecus mona (assembly GCA_014849445.1). NCBI lineage: Eukaryota > Metazoa > Chordata > Mammalia > Primates > Cercopithecidae > Cercopithecus > Cercopithecus mona. The sequence goes on from JABBCR010001083.1 coordinate 46,056, forward strand.
AATCTAGGAAGATACATTTTAGAGGCCATTGAAGTCAAATGTGAAAAGACAAATATCCCCACACAAAAATTAGAATGAAGCTATCTGTGAAACTGCTTTGTGATATGTGGATTCATCTCACAGAGATAAATCTTCTTTCACTTCAGAAAATTGGAAGCACACTTCTTGTTGAATCTGCCAAGGGATGTTTGGGAGCACTTTGAGGACTGTGGTGAAAAACAAAATATTCCCAGATAAAAACTAGAAAGAAGGTGTTGGTGAAACTGCTTTGTGATATGTGGATTCGTCTCAACAGTTAAACTTTCGTTTGATTAAACAGTTTGGAAATACTCTTTTTGTAGAATCTTCAGAGGAACATAAAAACTAAAAAGAAGCTCTGTAGATAAAAAAAACAGATAAAAAGTAGAAACAATCTATATGTGAAACTACTTTGTGATTGGTTGATTCATCTCACAGATGTAAACCATTCTTTCAATTCAGCAGATTGGAAACTTTTTTTTTAGAATTTGTGAAGGGGCGTATGGGAGCCCATTGAGACCTATGGTAAAAAACCGAATATCCTCAGATAAAAATTAGAAAGAAGTTATCAGTGAAACCGCTTTGTGCTGTGTGGATTCACCTCACAGTGTTAAAATTTTCTTTCAGCAAGTTGGAGCAACTCTTCTTGTAGAATCTGTGAAGGAATATTTTGGTGACCCTTTTGGCCTATGGTGAAAAACTGAATATCCTCAAACCGAATATCCTCAGATGAAAACTAGAAAGAAGCTACCTGGGAAACTACTTTGTGATGTGTGGATTCATCTCACAGTTAAACCATTCTTATGATTCAGCAGATTGGAAAACATCTTGTAGAGTCTGCGAAGGGGCATTTGGGAGCCAATTGAGGCCTATGTTGAAAAACCATATATCCCCGGATAAAAAGTTGAAAGAAACTTACTGTGAAACTTCTTTATGTTGTGTGGATTCATCTCACAGAGATAAACGTTTCTTTTGATTCAGCTGGTTTAAATCACTCTTTTTGTGGTACCTGCAAATGGACATTTGGGTGCCTATAGAGGCCTATGGTGAAAAACCGAATATCCTCGGATAAAAGCTAGAAAGAAGGCATCTGTGAAACAATTTTTGATGTGTGGATTCATCTCACAGAGTTAAACCTTTTGTTTGTTTGTTTGCTTGTTTCAGGAGGTTGGAAATAGTCTTGTTGTAGCATATGCAAAGGCACATTTCGTAGATGATTCATGCCTATGGTTAAAAACCGAATAAACCCAGATAAATTCTAGAAAGAAGCCATTGGTGAAACAGATTTGTGACGTGTAGATGCATCTCACAGAGTTAAACCATTCTTTTGGTTCAGCAGTTTGGAAACACTCTTCTTGTAGAGTCTGCAATGGGACATTTGGGAACTCATTGAGGCCTATAGTGAAAAACGGAATATCCCCAGAAAATAACTAGAAAGAAGGTATCTGTGAAATGGCTATCTGATGTGTGGATTCACTGAAAAGTTAAATCATTCTTTTGATTCAGCAGGTTTGCAACACACTTTTTGAAGAATCTGTGAATGGACATTTGGGAGCCCATTTAGGCCTACTGTGAAAAACAGAATATTCCCAGATGAAAACTAAGAGGAAGCTACCTGTGAAACTGCTTTGCGGTGTGTGGGTTCATCTCACAGAGGTAAACCTTTGGCTGGATTCAGAAGGGTGGAAACACTCTTTTTCTAAAATCTGTGAAGGGTCATTTGGGAGCTTATTGAGGCCAATGTTAAAAAATGGAATATCCTCAGATAAAAACTCAAAAGAAGTTATTTGTGAGACTACTTTCTGAGATGTGGATTCATCTCACAGAATTGAACCATTCCTTTGATTCAGGAGGTTAAAAACCCTTTTCTTGTAGAATCTGCAGAAAAATATTTGTGAGTTCATTGATGTCTATGGTGAAAAACCAAATATCCCCAAATAAAACCTAGAAGGAAGCTATCTGCGAAGCTGCTTTGTGATAGGATAATTCATCTCACAGAGTTGAACCATTCTTTTGATTCAGCAGATTGGAAACACTCTTTTTGTAGAGTTTGTGAAGGGACATTTGGGAGCCCATTGAGGCCTATGGTGGAAAACCGAATATCCACAGATAAAAACTAAAAAGAAGATATCTGTGAAACTGCTTTTGATATGTGGATACACTTCACAGAGGTAAACGTTTCTTTTGATTCAGCAGGTTCAAAACACTCCTCTTGTAGAATCTGTGAAGGGACATTTGGGAGCCCATTGAGGCCTATGGTGAAAAATCAAATATCCTCAGATAAAAACTAGAAAGTAGCTATCTGTGAAATGGTTTTGTGATATGAGGATTCATCTCACAGAGGTGAACCTTTCTTTTGATTCACCAGATTGGAAGCACTTTCTTTTTAGAATCTGTGAAGGGACATTAGGGAGCCCATTGTGGCCAATGAGTAAAAAACAAATATCCCCAGATAAAAACTAGAAAGAAGATATCTGTGAAACTGCTTTATGGTGTGTGAATTCAATTCACAGAGTTAAAGCTTTCTTTTGATTCAGCAGGTTGGAAACACTCTACTTGTAGAATGTGTGAAGGGACTCTGTGAGATGAATGCACACTTTGTAAACTGGTTTTGCACATAGCTTCCTTCTAGTTTTCATCATGGAATATTCACTTTTTTGCCATTGGCCTCAATGAGTTCCAAAATGTCCATGCATAGAGTGGAAAAAAGTGTTTCCAAACAGCTGAATGAAAAGAAAATTTAACTCTGTGAGATGAATGCATACATCACAAAGCAGTTTCTCAATGAGCTTCTTTCTAGATTTTAATTGAAGATATTTTCTTTTTCACCAGTGGCCTCAATGTCCTCCCAAATATCCCTTCACAGATTCTACAAAAACAGTATTTCCAAACTGCTGAATCAAGAGAAAAGTTTAACCCTCTGAGATGAATTCACACATCAAAAAGCGGTTTCTCAGATAACTTCCTTCTACTTTTTATCCTGGTATATTCGATTTATTGCCATTGACATCAATGAGCTCCCTAATTTCCATTTTCAGAATGGAGAGCACCAGCGTGTCCAAACTGCTGAATCAAAAGAAAAGTTTAATTCTGTGAGATGAATGGACACATCACAAAGCAGTTTCTCAGAAAGCTTCTTTCCAGTTTTTAACTGAAGATATTTTCTTTTCCATCTTAGGCCTCAATACGCTCTCAAATATCCCTTTGCAGATTCTACAAAAACCGTGTTTCCAAACTGCTGAATCAAAAGAAAGGCATAACTCTGTGAGATTAATGCACACATCACAAAGAGGTATCTCAGATAGCATCCTTCCAGTTTTTATCTTAGGATATTCAATTTTTCACCATTGGTCTCAATGAGATCCCAAGTGTCCATTTGCAGAACACACAAAAACAGTGCTTCCAAACTGCTGAATGAAAATAAAGGTTTGACTCTGTGAGATGAATGCACACATCACAAAGCAGTTCCTCAGATAGCTTTCTTCTAGTTTTTACCTGGGATATTCACTTTTTTGCCATTGGCCTCAATGAGCTCCCAAATGTCCATTCACAAAAAGGACAAAAACAGAGTTTCCAAACAGCTGAATCAAAAATAAGGTTTACCTCTATGAGATGAATGCAACATCAAAAAGCAGTTTATCAGATAGCATCCTTCTTGTTTTTACCTGGATATTCACTTTCTCACCATTGGCCTCAGTGAGTTCCAAATGTTCATTCACAGAAAGGAAAAAAACAGTGTTTCCAAAATGCTGAATCAAAATAAATGTTTACCTCTGTGAGATGAATGCACACATCAGAAAGAAGATTCTCAGAAAGCTTCTTTCTTGTTTTTATCTGAAAATATTTTATTTTCACCAGAGGCCTCAGTATGCTCCCAAATATCCCTTGGCAGATTCTACAAAAACCGTGTTTCCAAACTACTGAATGAAAAGAAAGTTTTAACTCGGTGAGCTCAATACAAACATCACAATGTAGTTTCTCAGAGATCTTCCTTCTAGTTTTTATCGTGGGATATTCGATTTTTCAGTTTTGGCCTCAATGAGGTCCCAAATATCCATTCGCACAAAGGAAAAATAAAACTGTGTTACAAAACTCGTGAATCAAAAGAAAGCTTAAACTGTGTGAGATGAATGCACACATCACAAAGAAGTTTCTGGGAAAGCTTCTTTCTAGTTTCTGTCGAGGGAGCAGTTTTGCATCAAGGTTTTTTGGAATCTGAGAAGGGATATTTTGGGTACCATTGTAGCCTTTGGTGACAAAGGAAATATCCTCAGATAAAAACTAGAAAGAAGCTTTATGAGAAGCTGCTTTGTGATGTGTGAATTCATCTCACAGAGTTACACCTTTCTTTTCATGGAGCAGTTTTCTAACACCGTTTTCATGGAATCTGCTATGTGTTATTTGGGAGCTCATTGAGGCCTATGTTGATAAAGGAAATATCCTCAGACAAAAACTAGAAAGAAGCTTTCTGAGAAATAGCTTTGTGATGTGTGAATTAATCTCACACAGTTACACAATTCTTTTCATGGAGCAGTTTGGTAGCACTGTTTTGGGGGAATCTGAGAAGGGATATTTTGGATCGCTTTGAAGCCTATGGTGGCAAAGGAAATATTCTCAGATAAAAACTAGAAAGAAGCTTTCCAAGAAACTGTTTTGTGATGTTTGAATTTCTCTCACAGAGTTAAAACTTTCTTTCCATTGAGCAGCTTGTTAACACTGTTTTTGTGGAATCTGCAAAGGGATATTTGGGAGTGCATTGAGGCCCATGGTGATAAACTCAGATAAAAACTGGAGATAAATATCCCTTTGCAGATTCCAGAAAAACAGTGTTACCAAACTGCATTGGGATGTGTGAATCCATCTCACATTGTTACACTCTGCGTTTCATTGAGCAGTTTGGTAACACTGTTTTCATGGAATCTGCCAGGGAATACTTGGAAGCCCTTTGAGCCCTATAGTGAAAAAGGAAATATCCTCAGATAAACACTAAAAAGAAGTTTTCT